>PTEX01000236.1:984750-1072473 GCA_003342815.1 Eudromia elegans | reverse complement strand
AAGGAAAGGAAAGGAAAGGAAAGGAAAGGAAAGGAAAGGAAAGGAAAGGAAAGGAAAGGAAAGGAAAGGAAAGGAAAGGAAAGGAAAGGAAAGGAGGCGAGGCAAATTGTTTCATTAGAAAGTGGTCAAGAGAACCTCCACACTGATGATAATTTGGGTAAACGGAAGACACAAATCATGACAGCAAAATAAGGTGAAGGGAAAGAAGAAGACCGAAGTCAGTGGAGCTTTGACTCCACTGCCATGAACAATGATATGAAAGAAATTGAAAAGTCCTCAAGGGCAAAATCTTCCCTCTTTCAAACCCTTGGCATCCTTGGAGCTTTCTGAGATGTCAGCACAGACTCAAACACAAAGAATGAAAAGAAAAGCAAAAAGCAACAACAACCAACAACACACACATTTAATTAAGATTTGACCTGGTAATCCAGGCCTTTTCTTTGTACAGTGAAAAATTTTTAATGTAAACAAAATCTTTAAAATAAAATGAGTATAGCTAATTTAAGATCTACCTTAAGAAAGACTTTTCATATTCTGTCAGTTGAGGAGGTATGATATATTATAGCAAATTCGCTGTAATTAATACATGAATTTACCTTGAGTTTTTGAAATCCCAAGCTGAAATTGTCAAAAACACAGAGGGAAATTTGATGACACTGAAACTAAATGGCTTATATTCAAAAAATTATGGAAAAATTCAAGTCAAAAGGGACCTTTGGAGGTCATCTAGTCTAACCTTCTCATTAGATCAGGATCTCCAGATAAGGTTACTAAAGGCCTTGTCCAATTTTGAATTCCCCCAAGGTTACAGATCCCATAGCTTCTTTCAGTCCCTGTTCCAATGTTTGACAATGCCCTCATGAAAAAAGATTTTTCTTTGTATCTATTCAGAATTTCATTTATTGCATTTTCCCTCTTTTTTTTACACAGTTCTGAAATAGATGTATATGTATATGTGTGTATATATATATATTCACTATACATATTCTCTTGTTATGTAGCTGAAAACCACAAAAAAAAAATCCTCTTCGCTTTCTCATCTTAATGCTGAGTGAAACCAGTCCCTTCATGCTCCCTTCTACATCACTTGCTCCAATGCCAGCCCATTTTGGCAGCCCAACACTAGACTGTCTCCAGGACATGAACATCTGTTCCCAGCTGGGCCATGTATTGTAGGTGTGCTCACAAGTGCTGAACAGAGGGGAGGAATCTCCTAACTCCACCCTTGCTAACACAGCCCAGAATAGGGGCAGAATATCGATTTCTCTGGAGACCTCTTCTTCTTCTTTAATCTAAGGCAACGTTTGTATGAATGAAGGTTATGAGTGATCACCTCCATCTTCCAGTGACACATCAGTAAAAGACACACTGCTTACAGAGAATTATCATCTGTCCTGCAATTTTGTTAATGTGTTTTCTGAGATGGTTTCAACCAACACTGACCAACCATCTTCCAGATAATTCCAAAGCATGATGTTGGACGTAGTACAGACTGGACAGCATCCCCCACATCCAATGATCTTGCTTCACAGCTATAAGAGTTTAATAGACTGGACATGACCTACTGCATGCCTATTGGCCTCATGACAGAGAATGGTTCCAGGATATTTAAACCACTAGTACATATTTCCAGTTATTGGATATGATATTTGAATGGTCTGAACATGCACATCTCCCGTTGCTTCTAGCTGGTGTTGTTGATATTGAGCTTTGAAAGAAGTAAAAGGCATTCGCATTCCCAGCAGCATTAAGGAGCTTGGTTTCAATGTGACTTATACTCTACCTTGGGTTTGTGATTCTTAGGAAATGTGCCTTAAATTGGGCGGTTGGTAATTTCAGGAAATTTCGGGTAGAACATAGAAAATGACACATGAAAACTGTGCTTTTTATTATTACTAATACTATTTTTTATTAAAAACAGGCTTGTTATAGAGCATAGTTCAAGAAAACACATGCAACTTTACTTTTGTACTTAAATATGTGCTTGAGTTGCAGTGCCCTTAATGGCTTTTTGAATGGAGGCCTCAGTTTGTAATTCAAGTTTTTAGCCACAGAAATAGTCAGAAGTTAAACTACTAGATCTCAATGTTTATTACATTCAAATGATTGAGTCTTTATTTATTTTTAACCTAGGGAAACAAAAGGCAAGTAATAAAAATGAAGCCACCTGAAATATTGCTGGTTTACATTTTTTTTTACTCCAATTTCTCCATGCAAAGTCAAAAGTGCATTAAAAAGTAATATTGTGCTGAGCTCACAAATATGCAAGCGCCTCTAGATATCTTGTCTCAATAAAGTTTATAGAATGCATTCCCAAAGGTCTGACAACAAAACAGAATAAATCGCAAGGCTCATAAAAAGATAATGCATGCCATTTTTTTGCTTACATAAACGCAAACAAATGCAGCAAGAGGCAGGAGTGACTCTGAGAGGCATCTTGCACTCACACCAGTTTCTTCTATCATCATGTGTATTTGTAAAGAATTACCATTAACTAAGGAAAACATAAAGAGCAGAGAGTGTCAAGCACATCTTTTGATAGAGGGACACTCAAAGGAAATAATAATACTCCATTCTGGCAGGTTCTGTGGGAATTCTGTGGGATTGTCTTGTCATTTCTTTTCTTAGTTATTCAGATGAGCTGTTCAGGATCATGTCCTGTAGGGACTCCGTACTTCCGAAAAGAAAAATTAAAAACAGAGGTGGGAAAAATACCTGATGTTAGAGTATGGCAGAACCTCTCCTTCCCTCCAGCAAATTCTATTGTTAATTCATAAAGAAATGCAAGTACATGGAGCAGAGCTATGTATTCAGAGCACACAGATCCCAGGGAAACCCTCCTTTACATCATCAGCTGGGGGAGTTGCTCTCTCATTCAGTGAGCAGGAGCTTTATTCAAGCCCCAGGAGAAGGCGGGGGTTTCTTTTGCAGGTATGATCCTGGTCCTCGTGAATCGAGCGAAAACATGCATCTGCATCAGGACTTTACTAGCCTACTTTCAGAAGTATGTTTGGATTTGCCACCATATGATTATAGTTTATCTAATGAAGGATTTATTTTTCCTAATTGCAGACCATTTTTTTTTAATCAAAAGAAAATCTAGCTAGAAAGTATAAACACAGAATTATTCATACACACAAATGCATATACACAAAGGGTCACTTGCTTTTGTATTTTTATACTGACATTGTTCTCGCATTGTTCTTCTGTTCCTGTGTCTCTCAGGGTGGCATCTGATACACACATCAAAAATCAGAATATGGAGACATTCATGCTTTTATTTCTGCAAACCTCTTCTACAGTTAATTTATTTTTAAACCATGTATTTCTTGTGTTAAGGTCAAGACTCTTTGCATATACCTGTATCAGTGCAATAATATGTGATAGGCACTAACTAGAGGTGGGATTTCATCGTGTCTAACAGTAGCTGTCAAAAGTAGGCATTTAGTTTGAGCTATTCTGCCAAATTAATTGAATGTCACTTGGTTAACTGTATGGGATAGACAGATGGAAAATAGATTATTAAACTATTCTTATATGTCTGAGATAAAATGTCTAACATTTAAATAGTCAAGGCAAAGCAATGGGAATTCAACTTTCATAGCTTCAGCTCACTTGAACAGGAAGAATCTCTGAAGTGAAGCAGGCCATAGAAAGACGTAAAAGCTGTTGTATCTGCAGTAGCAACAAGAGTAAGGCACTTCATAATAGTGACAATAATTAAAATTTACTTTTGATCTCAGTACAACCCTCAGTTGACCTGTGGGCTATATTTTCATGTTTTAGACCCACCAGCACTGAATTTAAAAGCTCTATTAATAGTCTTGTTGTGTTTGTGATGGTCTATGGATATTTAACCAAGCTTGTAATAATAATAGTAATAGTAAAAAAATATTTTAAAAGACTAGCCTAGCTGATGGCATTTTGGGGAGTGAAAATACCCTTTTAGGCACTCTTTTTTTTTTTTTTTTTTTTTTTTTTGGTAGTTAAATGTATTCATTCTCATATGGAGGAAGGGATGAACATCGTAGGGCACTGTGGCTGTAGAGGTGTTCTAAAACTTTTAAAAGCATCAGTATGAAAAAATGCTGGAAGTATCTGATTTAAAATGGCAACTTTATCTCATAGCTGTAAGTTATCAAGACACAAAGAGGAACTGGCTGAAAGCTAGGTGCGCTCACTCCTGAAGTCATCATTCAGAGCGATTTTGAGGTCACCCTCTGGAGCTCAATCTGTATAAAACATTCTACTTGGATTCTAAATACTTTGGTTTTGTGAACAAAAATAATTCCATCTGATCCCCAAAGTGGAATGCTGTCGAGTACAAATGCCAGGTGAAGCCAATAAAAATACATCTATTTATGTTTCACACATGTATAAAAATAATATTTAACATCTAACATAACAATTTAAGAAGGGAAATTCTGAACTATTTTATGTTTTATTTCACTATCTTTTGCATATCTGCCAATAGAAGGATAGTACTACTGGCAATAGAAGAAAAAAATCAGTCCTTTGTCTGGGTTAACATTTTCATACCTCAAATGTGGATCTTTTCTGTTTATTCTGAACTCATTTTTCACATATTTCCTCAATGGGGATTCTACAAGCCAAAATAGGTGGAAAATATTTTCCCCACTTTTGGTCCGCCTTTAAGATTACAGTAGTCTTTAAATTCGCCAGGGAGAAGAGGGCTTATAAACTTGTGGAAGAAAAAGTAAAGAAATAAAAAGATAACAAAACAGTTCTATGAATCTCACTTGATCCTAGATTAATCTAGGCAGCACTGCTACGGCTAATCAGATCTAGATTAAATGTGTTTTTTCTACCACTATTTTCCATAGTTTACCTGCTGTTACATATGAACTTCCACCACAAAATCCATATCCCTAGTTATTTAATATTTACTATTATATTTTTTTATTGTAGTCATGGAGACTCATCTATTGATGATGATCTTTTTTAAAATCTCCAGGATTAAATCTCTGAAAATTATCACTAGCTCCATGATACTTTTCATTATTTCACAATGTGACTGGGGATGTTATGATTCTTCCATTTACATTGCAAAGACTTCTGCAAAACCATGACAATGTTAGGCTGTTTTTCAGATACCCTACCTAATAAGAATAAGTACTCATGGACATACAACTTCCATTATCATCACTAATGGAACAATTACAATGCAAATCAATGTGATGTTTCAGGGTACCTACAATTTGCATATTATATGTGAGTTTAAACTTCCTGAAGATATTTAAAACTGAATTATAAAAGCAGAAGCAAACATTCTGTATGGTAAATTGAGGTTATTTGAGCATCTGGATTACAAACAAGGAACCATATCATTCAATTTTTAAGACCTCAAGGAATCATAATACAATGCATATCTCATACATCTATATAAATGGAGGTATGACTTGTGAAGATGTATAGCTGGAAAGAGATATCCTCTTTTTTGTTTTTTTTTTTTTATCTTCTTTTTCACATTTTAGTTTCCATCCATCTTTGTCTTTTTTAATTCTCATCTATCCGTTCAGAAGTGGCAAATAGGGTTAATTGAAAACTTTCCAATCATTTAGGGGTTTTTTTAGGTTTTGTCACCTCATACCCACCAAGCATTGAGTCACAGTTTTTGGCTCATTCTATGGCAGCATGGCCTCCATCCTGGTGTAGGCAAAGTCCAGAACCATCTATGTTGGATAAATTCAGTACAAAGTAGTTTGGGGCAGAAACATCTACAGAGACATCTATAGGCAAGACTAAAAAATATCTATAGATGAAAGGCTGTAGGTTGGCTAAACATCTTTAGCTGTCTGTTATTGTTGAATCCATTCAGTTTGTCAAGTGAGGATACACTTCTCTTTAGATATTCACTGCAAAGATATCCTTAAAAGAACTCCAAAATAATAATTGTTTTCCTTTAGTTATGGTACAGCTCTCTGCTAACTTTCCTCTTTCCATGTGTCACTCCGATATGCCTATGTCTCCTACCCGAGAAGAGACTGTGAAAGATCAAGTCTTTCCTACTTTCCAGAGCAGGTATAACCCTGACCTGCCACCTCTAACTCTCTGGTGGCAGTATCAGTATCAGATCATGTCATACTGGTAAAAAATAGGCAACTACTACCTGAATATTTCCCCTGTTCTTTGTTAATATTTCCTTTCACTTTCTTGAGTCATGCAAAGGTAGGATCGTGCTTTCCATTGACTGATTACTGGCAGGGTTGATTATATAAATAGCACTCCGCAATTCAACAGAGTTTCAGGCAACAATGAAGGATTTGCTGGAGATGTATTCTTCCTTTGCAGTCTCATTTATCAACGTACACTTTCTCACTTGCCATTTATCATCTGCTTTTCTGTGCTTCCCTCGACATCTGGAGGATTTGTAGCCAGCTGAGTAGAGCAAGGCCTTGTCTTGAATACCTTACCATTCCTGGCCAGCCAACAAAATCCTGTGTTTCCCCCAGTTTAACTTTTCTTTAAATAAACTTGACAGGTTCAGCATACTCTTACTGAGAAGGATATATTTAGAGGAATCATAAGTAATAGAGAATAAACTGAAAAGCTGCAGCTAAAGAGAGAAGAGTGAGACAGAGAAAAATGCCCCGCTAATGCACGTATGAATTTATAATAATAAGCAGTTGTGATAATTGCATGTCCTTTAACTCAAGAGTGCCATAAAATAGTGTGATGGAATATATGCATGAGTGTTAGGTGAGAAGTAGGTCTTCAATTTTGCAAGGACTTTCAGGATTTAGAGACACATAAAGAAGCTCCTGTCTCTCATTAGTTACAAAGTCAGTTATGTATCGTGGCACATTTGAAAAGTCTACTGGACATCTAAATACATCTCAGCCTTACAGATATTCCAGTACTGAACATCAGGAAATGGAAAGAAGATTAAAAAAAAAAAAAAATGCAGTAAAAAAGAACCTTTTGTAAGAAATCAAGTTAAACTATTCTTTTTTAAATTTTTAAACATTTAGTTTTGATACTGACCTTTACAGTAAAAAATGTCCTTTATTTTCTTTTGCAAATGTCAAAATGAGGCGTCTTGATAATTGTAAAACACTTTTTAAAATTTAATCTGATTAAATGCCTTAAGTGAGATGAACAAGCTCGACTCAGCTGGGAACTGTCCTACCTTGTGTCCATTACCTGGGCTATCCAAATCCCTGACCTGGCCACCAGGTGAAGGAATTTTACAGAAAAAAAAAAAAAAAAAAGACTTCTCTTTGCAATAGTTGTCTGTGCACATTGATATTCATCTGAACAGAATTGATCTAACTGGAGCATTTTTATTTTGACTGAAGTATATCAAAAGCTGGAGAAGGTCCAATAGCTTGGAGAGGGTATCTGACACAGCTGGTTGAAGGACTGATATGAGATTCAGAAGAGAAAAGTTCATTTTGTGATTGTTATGAACTCTCATAGTATTGAGGCAAGGTATCTTCAGAGAAGTTTGCAGAGGAAAAGCAAGAACAGGTCAGGTATTCCTGAGAAGCTGGGCCACAAGCCAACATAACTGATCCACAGGTGATCTTGTTTTGCTCTTCTGCTCCTGCCTCTAAACTGTGCAGGGTTTTCTTGCTCTCTGATTCCATATTTCCGTGGTCAAAAACATCTTTCATTATAATCAACTGTAGCAACTGTAGCAACATCAGGCTTATAGATGCGACTTAGGTATAACTAAGACTTCATGTAGTTTCTGTTTTGGAAAGCTTTGCCTAAAGTGAAGTGCCTTGCCTACTACATGCTTTCTTCTTGTAATTTTTCTGTAGAAGTCTAAAGTACATAATATTCTGAGATCTCTATCCATCTATCAGCCAGCCTCTCTGTTTAAAATATTGCAGTGCTGCCTGTCACAGCAATGTTTAATCTCATGACATACAAAATCAATTAAGAGCCAACATCCCACTGGACTATGAGGAAGAATGCGACAGAATAGACTCTTAAACATCATCATATTGTGTTAAAAAATATAGGTAGTAAAATGTCATATAAAGTATATCAAAATCATTTAGTGAGGCAGAAGTACCCACTTATAAAAGAAGAAAAAAGAAAAAAAAAAGAAAGAAAAAAGAAAAAAAAAGACATATGACAGCAACAAAAAATAATATCAATAGTTAAGGTCAAAGTCTTTTGTTCCTCCATAGTACTGCTTAACACATCTCTCATTCTGCTTTTTAAAGGTACTTTTTTTTATCAATGGGCTGTGGATTAGACTCCCAGCTACTTGGAAGGTTTGTCTCTGAAACATGTCCATTCACAGATTCTGATAAGAAAATTAGCAAAGGGCAAATAAAATAAACACTAATAGTCTTATTAGAAAGCTTTCTGTGAGCTGTTTCTGTCTTTCTTAATCAACTAAGAATAGGCTGTGATTACTGTAATCATTATGCAATTAATCACTATAATTACTTTTTATTGAAATAATAGTTTAAAAAGCAACTAACATACTTTCTCTTCTTGCTTGACTGGAAGACATTAAGTACTTGTCAAGAAGCTGCTAAAATTATGTCTTTGTAATTTACTTTTTGTTTTGTCTTTTTTTTTTTTATAAGTAACAGTACATGTTTAGGCACGTTTTGTACACTGACAATATGCACACAAAGCATATTGTGTGCAGATTGACACTTTAAGTAGATGCTACTTTGTGTGCTTGGCATGCTGTATATTATTTGGTGGCATGTAGTTACATGTAGTGTAGTAAGTGTTACTACAGCAATATTACAGTAATATTACAATATTATTACAGTAAGTATTACAGTACGTATTACAGATGTATTATTAAAAATAACAACAGTAAGTATTCTTAAAAATAACAATAACAAAAAAGTTCATTTCTGGTTATGAAATAGAAGTTTTATCCTTACTAGATATTTCCTTTTTTTCTGAAACTTCAGACATCAGACTGTTCAGTAAAAGTAACTTAGCATTTGACAGCTGGGCTGTGCATTCGTAGCTTCTGAGCTAAAATAGAGCACTCCAGCTTTGCAATTATTTCCTACCTGGACCCTCAAGATAACTAAGACAGGAAAGATGAGATTTTGCCCTCAGGGAGGGATTAGACATTAGCAGTTAGTGTTAGTCTAGTTGGACTGCCACTAGGACTGCAGGAACTGTATATCTACTCCAGCCCACCAGCCTTAATGTCTTAGATTACCCTTGCTTAAAGACTAGGATGTTATGCTTTTTGAAAAGTATTTAACAATTTTTGTTTCTTACCCTTTATATTCATAAAGAAAGGGTACAATTATTTTCTGTCTAGTTATACTACTACTTAACACCACCTTTACCATTAAACCAAGTACAAGATGCTACGAAAGAATAGAAAACTATGTCCACACTAAGGTAAATGATTTAGTTCCAAATACCTCTATGAAATGTAGCTGTAAGAAGAAAATAAGACAAATGAATAAAACCTCAGCAATTTCATTTTTGATTGACCGTATGTACAGTGAGTCTTGAAGCCATTATGCACTCTATTTAAAAAGTCTAATTTACTTATTTTTAAACAATTTCTTGTTTCCAAAATAAATATTTCTGAAATTGTTCCCTTTTTTTTCATCTGTAACTATTCATAAAGTATTTCCAAAATTCAGAAAGAATTTAAATAGCTCCAAACTACTTTTTTTTACTAATATTTTTACCAAAACATGTTGGTTAGTTTTAGCACAGAATCACAACTAATTTCCTGTTGTTCCTAAGCAGTTGTGAGGGCTCATAGTACCAGGAAATTTTCACTTGCAAAAAGAAAATGTGTGTCTCCATTTTATTTTCTGCCTGTTACACTGGTAACCTTTAAAATCAGGAGCATCTGCAGAAGGACATTTTCTAAGGCCCTTGGTGCAAGTCTTATTAACTTGTCACATGTGATTTTTATTGATGAAAGAATAAAACCCAAGGAAAACAAAAGATAACCTAAAAGCTTAGGTCACCTCAAATCATCACTAACCTGTTTCCAGTTTCATATGATGCTATATGTCCTACTCTTCAAAGTAATGTCAGCAACTGTAGTATTGCCACTATGTCTTTATTATAACATAGCTTGGATAAAATGAGTATGTATGCAACGGTTTTGAGTCAACTGGAAACTTTCTCAGGAATGTACTTGGAAGAAATTTTTTTTACAGAAGGTTTGGGAATAATTCATTGAGTAGAACATGTTCATCTCCAAAGCTGGGCCAGAGACTGTTTTTGCCATTGCTTGTCCTGAAAGGTGCATTGACCACCATGTTCACCTGGCTTTAGTTGCAACAGGCGTACAAATTCAGCTGTGAATTAGGAACTGAAAAATATAAAATAAATTTTCCTACCAAAAATACAGTATCATGCCTAGCAGACAAGAACATGCAGCTTGTGTTTCTCTCTGTTTTATGTACTGCTAGGGCAAAAAAGACAAATTTGAACTTCCAGTGCTGTAAAATTCCAAAATTTAATCTTCACTCTGACTCAGCTACTCTCCATCATGTCTGAGAGGTTGTGGAGGGCAGAGGAGGTGCTGGAGGACTGGAAGAGAGCTAACCTCACTCCAGTCTTCAAAAAGGGCAAGAGATAGGAGCCAGGAAACTACAGGCCTGTCAGCCTCACCTCCATCCCTGCAAAGGTGATAGAATAGCTCATCCTAGAGATCCTCTCTAGACATATCAAGGAAAATATGATAATCAAGACTAGTCATCATGGATTCACCAAAGGGAAGTTGTGTTTGATGAACCTGATAATTTTCTACAATGGGGTGTTTGGCTGGATGGATGATGGGAAAGCCATGGATGTTGTCTACCTTGACCTCAGCAAGGCTTTCGACACAGTCTCCCATAACATCCTCATGGGACAGCTCAGGATGTGTGGGTTAGATAAGTGGACATTGGAGTGGATTGAGAACTACCTGGATGGCAGAGCTGAGAGGGTTGTGCTAAATGGGACCAAGTCTAGTTGAAGGCCTGTGGCCAGCTGTGTCCCCCAGGGGTCAGTGCTGGGCCCGGTGCTGTTCAGCTTGTTCATCAATGACTTGGACAAGGGCACAGAGTGCACCCTGAGCAAGTTTGTGGACGGTAACAAACCAGGTGGAGTGGCTGACACTCCAGAGGGCTGTGCTGTCATCCAGAGTGACTTGGACAGGTTGGAGAGTTGGGCAGAGGGGAATCTCATGAGGTTCAAGAAGGACAAGTGCAGGGTCCTGCACCTGAGCAGGAATAACCCCAGACACCAGGACAGATTAGGGGCTGGCCTACTGGAAAGCAGCTCCACAAAGAGAGATTCAGGAGTCCTGGCTGACAACAGGTTAACCATGAATCAGCAATGTGCCCTTGTTGCCAAGAAGGCTAATGGGATCCTGGCCTGAATCAGGAGGAGCGTTTCCAGGATGTCAAGGGAGGTGATCTTGCCCCTCTACTCAGCTCTGGTAAGGCCACAGTTGGAGTAGTTCTGGGATCTCCAGATGTGGAGCTCCTAGAAGGGGTCCAGCTACAAGCAACAAAGATGATTCAGAGACTGGAGCACCTATCATATGAAGAAAAACCAAGCAAGCTTGGCCTGTTTAGCCTGGAGAAGAGAAGATTGAGAGGAGATCTGATCAATATGTATAAGTACCTGAGGGGCGAATGTAGGGAGGAGGGGTCCATACTCTTCTTGGTGGTGGTCAGTGACAGGACAAGGGATAATGGGCACAAGTTGAAACACAGCAAGTTCCATCTCCATGTGAGGAGGAACTTCTTTCCTGTGTTAAACGAGATGAGCCTGTTTAGTTTAGAGAATAGAAGGATGAGAGGGGATCTGATCAATGTGTACAAATTCTTGAGGTATGATTGTAGGGAGGAAGGCGCTAAACTGTTTTCCGTAGTGGCTGGTACTAGGACAAGGGGCAATGGTTTTAAGCTGAAGTTCCATCTCTGGGTGCAGAGGAAGTTCTTTACTGTGAGGATGACAGAGCCCTGGAACAGGCTGCTCAGAGAGGTTGTGGAGTCTCCTGGAGATCTTCCAAACCCCTCTGGATGCCACCCTGTGCCCCATGCTCTGGGTATCCCTGCTAGGGAAGAAGGGTTGGACTAGATGATCTCTAGAGGTCCCTTCCAACCTCAAAAATTCTGTAAATCTGTGAAAACAAGTATATGTTTTGGGTTTGATCCATGTAGGCAAACACCTGTTACCTTTGGCTTTTGGCTTTGAAATTCTTATAAACCTCATAAAAATCTCAGTCAAAAAAACATCGAACTCCACCTGGTTTTGGAATAAAATCTAGGTGCTTATCTCAGGTTATGTTAAAGTAGGGACCTAATTTTACTTGAAATGGTTGCAGAGTTCGTATTTTTCTTTGAGCATGTTTTGTCAGATCTATAATAGAGACCAGTCACATGAAGTTTACATGGTTTCTGGCTGCCTGGAGAGATTTTTGTTTTTCACAGATGAAGTAATAACACAATTCTGATCTTTAATATAGTTGTAAAAATGATTTCTATAGTTCTTAGTTCTCTTTCTTTTTCTTCCCCCTCCCTCCCTTTTTTCTTTTTTTTTTTTTTCCATTTATTAAGAGGTTATGGTAACCGAAATACATCTTGCAAAGAACTAAAGTAAACCAAGTCCTTTAAAAATGCTGTGGGGGATGGTTCAATCATGATGAGCTGATAGTTACAAATAGAATTAACGTGCCTGGGAATTGCAGACACAAATCCCTGCACATCTAGACGATAAGAGGAAATGTATCGTATTGTCTTTGGCTGCAAGTTCTTACACAAACAGGCACACTGGGTTTTTGAAGGTTTTCTGTAGCATTGCCTTTCCGCTCAATTGGCACCTGCTGATGAAAGGGATCTCAGTGACATTCTCAGATTTCTTCAGATCAGATCAAAACTGACAGTCTTGGAGACTAGGGCAGAGAAAATAAGAGTTTTTCTGCAGAGCTAAGCCAGGCATAAGGATGGCTTCAGCAAACAGAAACTGGGGAAATACATGAAAATGACAGAGGACTGAGCATTACCTGTTTGCAGTGCTATAAAGTCACTAAAACCTTGAAAGTACCTAAAATATTTTATATTCATGACACTATATCAAAAGGTTGGGACAGCCATTAGGTATTAAAATTTGTCATTTTAAATTGCTTTTTTGCTAACACTAGCAATATAGATATTGAAATTTCCTCAGAAAGTGCTTATCTCATCAAGAGTAAAATTATACTATATGAAATACTAATTACAGTATTACGAAGAAAGGTGAACTTCCTTGTGACATTTTGCCTATTAGTAGAATACAAATGTTCTTCTTTCTTAAAGCACAAAATGACACACATCATGGTTTCTGTATTTCCTAATCAAAATCTCTTTTATATAAAAAAATTTTTTAAAAAAACCTTTAAGTATTGATGATTCGTGAGAAATTTTAATCATATCTGAAACATTTTTCATACAGTATGAATGGAAAAATCGATCATAATGCCTAACCAGTAGATGAATGCAGAGACCTCTTCCTAGACCTTGTAGTTTCATGTTTCTAAAAGATCAGGTATTATTTCATTTTGAAAGGCAGAACATGAAGTGCTGTTAAAAGAGAGTAGGATATTTTTTTGATGGTCTGCCCATATGATCAAGGAATAAACTGCCTTACATTATATGCATATTTATTTTAATCTTTGTCCAAGATCAGGTGCAGTCCTCCTTTGAAATCTAATTAACTTTAGTTGACATCTTTATTTAAGTATTCATCTCCTTTTTATATATTCAAACATCATCAACACATTGGAAAGATATTTTTATTTCTAGAAGCTTTTCTGTCTTGTCTAGGTTTTTTGGGGTTTTTTTTTCTTGCTTTTTGCTTTTTGTTTGTTTTTGCACTACTGGCACTATTCTCAATACTGTCAAAAGCAGTCAGTCTGATCTCATGAAATGTCACACTGAGACTAAAATATTAAATACGTTTGTATAAGTTGTGGATATCTAATGACAAACATTTTATTATGCCCCAGCTGTACCCACTCAGTTATGATCTTCCTTGGTCAAGTTGAAAATCAAATTGAAAAAAGAATAAGTCTCAATGAATATTTTATCTGACAAATTTAGCTCCTTTTTCCATTTGTATAATATCCTTCAATAGATGAGATCACTCATATATTTTTTCACAAACAGTGAGCTTTTTTCCTGTCTGTATACAAAGGCAAAGAGCAAGACTCAAATATCCTGTGTTCACTATGTTAAACTCCAGCTAGATACCTAGCAGAGATTTATTAAATAAGTCACAGGGTTTTGCTTTTGTGCGCAACAAAAGTGAGAAGGGACAATCTATTCAACCACAAATACATTTTCATGAGTATTTATCACTATGGTTTCACACACATATAATTTTAACATTCATTTTTGGTAAATAGTTGCAGTACAAACACTAATAAAGAACAGAATCAGTTCATTGAAAAACTATTTATTTTTCCACACCCAGAATCCTTTCTCATCTCATACAAATGATGGACATTTTCTAATCATAAATTTTTTAATCTCTTGACCATTCCTGAAGATGCACAGACAAATATTTCAGGTATGGAGTCCTCATTTGAGAATTTGATTGGGTTGCCTACCCCGTGGAAGTCTGAATTAATTTAGTTCAATATCAAGATAGAGTTGCTCAATGCAAGTTTTATTTTTATGACTATCCTAGGCAGTTCTTGCCTTTTTCTATTTATTTTGAATCTGCGGCCATGTGCATACGAGAGAGAATCAAATCAAGTAATAGATGCATATAAGAACCAATTAATAGGCTTTGTTCTTGTACACCTGATATCTTCTGTTCAGGCTAATTTCAGTGGGAGGGCTGTGCATATCACAATTGCAAGCATAGATCTGTCGGTAATTTGAACATGGTGAATTCCTTTTCAGAGGAAGAAGAATAGGAATATTGTGAAAGTGCTGCAAGCTGCTAATCATTATTCCATCATAGTTCATCATCACTTTTAGCAGTTATTATAGAAAAAAAAAAAAAAAAAAAGAGGAATATGCTTCCCTAGAAGATTAATTTCATTGGTAGGTATGATGGAGGATGAAGGAAAGACCATGAACTCCATCACTTCTCCAGTACTTGACCATCCTACCATGTGTCCTCCATGACAGCATCCACATGGTTATTAGTTTCTTCTGGTGTGTGTCAGTCAGGTGAATTAGATTCTCGTGTGACAGCAGGGCCTTTCACTAAATACAGAATCACTTTTAATAGCTCTGTAAATCAAATACACCAAGCTAATAATTTCTATTTGCAGATCTGAAGATTGTTTATGGCAGATGGAGTACTCAAGGAGATGTGTCATCTTATTTCTAAGAGTAACCTGTATCTGGCAGTTAAATTCTCAGGAGGTATTTTCCAGAATCCATCTACTCTAAAGAACAATATCTTGAAAATAAATATAGACCTTGCATTCTTCACCAAGTAAGCTGAGTGTTTCCAGAGAAGATATCTGGTAAAGGGAATAACACATAATCTCTGCTGTTGCAAAGAGTAATTATGCTGTATACGTGTAACTAAAAAAAAAAAAAGCAATATTATTGACACTTACATCTGTGCCTTCCTCTTGAAGTTTGATCCTGTAGTCACTAGGTGATATTTTCATACATCACAAAGACATTTATCCAGATTTGTATCCATATTGAACATACTATTATTGCACAATTAGTCTTACTGTCACTTTGAATTCTGTCTCTAGGCATATATTAAAAACAAAATGTGGTTAATTGATTAAGCTTAATTTTTTAGACAAAGGGCTGAGCACAGTAAGTGATTTGACTTTCCTAAAATTTCAGCCTCTGCTACGCTCAGCATGTGTTCACTGAGTTTCAAGAAACCCGTGCATGTTCCCTGGTTAGTCTATCAGCTCAGAAAAAAAGAGTTTTACATTCATGGTATTTTCTTTTCCCAGTTCATCCTGTTTCTGTGCCGTAGTTAGACTGCCCTGGGCATTAGCTGCTGCATCGAACTCTCAGCTTCCGCTCTGACCTTCTGGGAAGCCTGGCCTTGCAGATGACCCTTGTTAGTCGAGATTGACGGGGGAGTTTGAGCCTGCTCGGGCCCCTGAGAGGTTGACAAGTGTTGTTCTGAATGAGACATTCCCGGAGAAAATTAGTCTTAAGGACAGAGGGTGACGGTTCCTCCTTCCAATTTCTCACTGAGTAAACAGTGATTCTTTCTCGCTTTGGTTCCCTGTTCTCACTCAGCACAAGGAGCTGTTTGACAAATGCTATTTTCTTGACTTTGCTAATAATGTTTGGCAAGCAAATCAAAAGGTGTTGTAAAAATATTTAAAATGCTATGTAGGATAAAAGATTATCCACAGAAGTAAAATAGGATCTGATCCTTTCAGAGATGAATATATTACCTGATAATCCTTCCTCCATCTCTGCTAACATTGCCTCTGAGCTGTCTTCTTTTACTTTTTTCCAGTGAAAACTTATTTTTAATAGATTAGGATATTGCAAAATTCATATACGTCCTTAGAGATGGTGAATCTTTTACTTTCAATAAGGATTTTTTAACAGACAGAAACATTAAAAAACATCATTCTATGAATATTATAGCAAGAATTATTCCTGGATAACATTCAAGAAGCACATATGAAAAATTGTAAAAAAAAATGAAAAGCATGCACAGCTGTAATTGCTTTCAGTATGTGTTAAGAAGACCCACATAGTATGATAGGATACAGAAACTCTTTTAAGAGAGATCCTATTATTTACACTATATAAACACATAATAAGAGAAAAATTCCTATCCAAAAAGTGTGGAGCGACTCGACTGAACAAAGGACAGGCAAGCACAGAGAGAGGTTAGACAAATAGCCCTTCAAATGTTTGGATTATGCTTTTTTTTTCAGGTTCTGAATAAATGGTCAGCTTTCAGAAAACTTGTAGTATCACTGGGTTTGTACAAAGCTATGTGTAAATGTTTTGATCCTCAGAGAAGGAACATTAAAGGTAATAGGAGACCTCTCCAGGTCACTGAACAGAGTCAGGTTTCCCCTCCTTGGGGAATTAGAAACCAGTGTAGGGCTAAGTTCCTCAAATAATGATACTGTTGTCTAACCCTGTTTTTTCAAGGATTCAAGTTTGTTCATGAATGGAACAGTTAAGATATGCAAGGACCACATTACTGTCTCACTTTTCTTAAGATCATCACCCTAAGCATCAGATTGGATTAAGTGTCAGAAAGGGATGTTGGTGCTCGGAAAATCACTGTTTGGAAAGATTGCACCTTGATGTCTAGGAAACGTATTGCTATCTGCAACAGTAGCAGCATGCAGTTAACAAAGGCTGTGTTGCATTGCTCGGGTGGTGGAGGTAAGTCTTCTCAGAGGCTGATTCCTCACTCTGAGTCATGTTACAGAAAAAATAATTGCAAGTAGGCAAGCAAGATACATGACATATCTATGAAGAAAGAGAGTTCTGAAAATAAGGAGCAAAACAAGGAGACTATTAAAAAGATAATTTAGAAAAATACATGCCAGGAAATCACAAAACAGAACGAAGTCTTAGGCTAACATTGGACTGTACAGGAATCAGGAGGCCACATATGTGATCTTTTTAGCTTTGAATGAGCAGATTATTCTAGTGTGTGCCTAACTCTAAGTACACAGTCCCATTTACCTCAGTGGGAGTATTAATATGCTTAAATTTAAGCATATGCTAAATATCTTGTACAGTTGGGACCCATTTACATCTTTAAGTAGGAGAAGCAGCGTGGGTGATGGAGTAAGTCATTTCTGGAGCTCAGGCAGGGATATACATAAAATTAAAAATACAATGAACAAATGAGTATCAGTTTGGAAGGTGTCTGCCTGTAAATTGTTTGCAAACTCTACACTCAGGCCATTAACATGAAGACGCTTTTCTAAAATAGAAAAAAAAAAAAAAAGTGTGGAGAGATACTGTAAATGCATTTAATGCATGTCATAAACATCTGTAATTATCAACAGACATAAATGCCCTCAACACCAAAGCAAAAATCCAAAGTGAATGCCTGGCTATGAATACATATAATTTTCTCATGTCTCACAGTTAGCAGACATTTGTTTCCTTTGATGTCTGCACAGCAGGTTTGCATGAAGGTGTCAGAGTTCAAAGGCAGTGGGAGGGAGGCAAAAAGAGTTGAAGGAGCTTGTTGTAATGTTTTGTTGTTCACAGTGTCCTCTGGGATCTGCACAGCTCCCTTTATGGCCCCATCTCTCTCCTGGTCCTTGCCGTACTGCTGTTACTGTAGGAGACATCTCACTGTCTTGTAAGAGCAGTGGCCAACGCTCCCCATTGGAGAGCAGCACTCAGCCTTATACTTATGCATAGGAAACACCACATCCTTCTGGCAAAGAGATTACAGACAGTAGAGATATGAAAACAAAACCCAAAATGGTTGTTACAGCTGTGTTACAGCTCACTATGTAGTGTCAGTGCTTCAGGCTCATTTACCTTTTTAAGATGCAATAGATAAGCTCCTTTCAGGCCCTACATCAATGAGACTCATGCCAACAGCTTGGTCGCTGTCCTCCTGACTCTGGCCCATCTATGCCACAACATAGCAAAGCAACTACCTTCCTGCAGTAAATTTGACCTCGATTCAATTATTTATAAACCAACATACTCATGCCTACAGCTAAAGAAGAGACCGAGTATAAATGAGTCTTTGTGGACATATTTACAGTTCATCATCTGCTTGTGGAATTTCAGGTACAATTTATTAGACCTTTGTGAATATATGGCCTATTGGCTTTGAAAACTAAATTTCAATTTACCTTTGCATTGCTCAAGAGTAATGGTGTTATTTCTTCTTTTCAGTCCTTTACAGAAAAATCCACTGATAACATTTATGTTCATAAGTTTCCATGACTTAAGTAACTGTAAGAAAAATGAAGTACATGCAAGTACATGCAAGGACACTTACCTATACATAATCACTGAAAGCGCATTTTTCTGATGATTCTTCCTCTTTCCTTGAATTATCATAATATAATCATTTCTCTGTAAAAGCACACAGTTGGACAAGGCAACCAGGAATGATAATACCAGATGTAATGTTTCCGTGCGTATATTCTTTTTTCTCTCTGCATACCATAAGTATTTTGACATGAAACCACTCATGAATGCATATACATAATTGCATTTATTTCTCCATGAAATCTATGACATTTCATAACTGGAGAGCAAGTTTTATTCCATGGTTAGTTGCAGATATAAAAAAAAAAGAGAGAGAGAGAAAAAGGTATCAAATAAATAACATGCATTTTTTTTCCCTAGATTTTGTAGGAATAAGAATTTCTTTGATTTAAGGGCTGTCCCATTGACCGAACACAGAGTACAAGCAGACATATCAGGAATAAAAAAGTTGCAGTGAAAGGCATTCAGAATCTATCATTTTTATGTTAAGCTCATCACCATGCTACGAGAGCGTCACGTCTGCACACAGTCTCAGTGAAGGCACAAATAGGTAATGTAAGCAATATCCTGTAGGAAAACTGTTCTCCTCAAACTACTGCCTGAGCGACTGTAAAACTATGCCCTTGTGTTTCTGGGTAGTAATAGAAGTGCCAGAATCAATTATCTCGGAGAGCTCTTGGGCAGCAGAAACAGACACGTCTGACAAAGCAAGGTGTGCTTGCCATACAGCTAATTGGGTCTAAGATATGTAGTGCAGACAGCAGCTCCATCCCTTATTGCACGATCCACCTCCCTTACAGTCCCTTAAGAGACGGTCTCTTTAGTAGGGCTGAAGAACCAATAATTGCATGCTCGGATTAGATAGTCTGTATTTACAGGGCAATTTATGCACCTTTTGGTTACTTGTGCTTAAAAATATCACAGGTGGGCATGCACTGGGGATACAAGCTTTCATAAACTATCTGTTAATGTCTTCTACAATGGGTAAGGTGCCTTCAGCCCTGCTCTCTCTCCTTAATGGTGATCACTGATACCAACTCCAGTCCATGGGGCAGCTAGTTATGGCAGCCAAGACGCTGGAGTGCTTCTAGCCTGGTATGTGTCACAGAAATAGTTTATGGAAAAAATAATACATATTTATAAAGGAAATTTTCAAAAAAGAAAATTGTTCTTTTTTTTTTAATATACAAACATGCTTATCACAGACTCCTTGTAGTACAGCAAAGAATGTAAGCAAGAGAAAGATGAAAATGTATGTTTACATTTGTATAAATAGACTAATGAGGTATCTTAACAAGTGTAAAGCTCTTTCTTTTCCCCTCCTCCTTGTTTTATTAATGAATGTTCAAATAAAATGAATTTGCCTTATGACTCAGAAGAATACTCAGATCTGACAAATTAACAGCTAAATTGTTTTGGTGCAGTACTTCAGTGATTACCATGAGGACCGTTAGTCATTATTCAGCTTGCTTGTGAAAGATGACAAACCCCCTTGTCAATCATTTTGCCACCAGTTGAAGTAACGAGCAAAACAGACCTGTTTTGGGCATCTTGTCACAGCTGGGGAGGCGGTGGGGGAGTTTTTGTTGTGTTTTAATACCTGATCTGCCTCCTACCTAATGCAGAAACAGGCGTAAGCACTGACATCAGCAGTGCTCTTGTGCTGAGATTTTGGCACCTCCTTGAAGGTTTTGCAGAACCAGGACCTACAACAGGGTAGGACAACCTTTTAATTTCTGCTGGGATCCTATGGAAATCAATGTCTCAAATGGGATCCAGAGAACCTCCATTGACACCCAAATAAGGCTGCTTGCTTTGTAGGCAACGTGGGCACACCATGGTACTTGGGCACACCACAGCTTGCTCCTAGAGGCAAAGAACCTTCTCTCTCACAGCCTGAAGAGACACAATGTAAACAGAAGGAAAAAATGCACCAAAACTCAGTGAAGGTGTGGGTAAGACAAAAGGGAATTGCATTAAAACTAGAGCAAGCAGCAGCAGCAAAGGTTATTTATCTTATCTCACCTGATCTAGAGGTGTAAAGCCTCATCTAGAAAGGGGGAGACTTGGGTTCACCTCACTGCAAGATTTGTACTTACAGCTTCAACTTCAGGTGCTTGCTCTGGCCAGTTGAAGCTCAGTAGGAGTCTAGGTATGTCCTACTGAAAAATGGACTTTGTGCCATCACTAATGCAAAGTCCTACAGCCAGAAGCACCATCAGGCAGAGAGAGTTCAGAAAGGCACCATGCTGTCATACTGAGGTGCTTGATCAGTGGCACTATAATGAGGCTGCTTAGGACTGACAGGTAATTAAAAGATCTCCACCAAAGGTATAACATTATCAACACTCTCCAGGTTACTATGGTGGTGGTCAGAATAAATTAAGTTCATGAGATACTTAAATTTCCACAGTGACTCAAATTTAAGTTGCAATATCAAGGCATGCAGTAGTTAAAGAAATATTAGACAGAAGTTAATTTTCATGGGTTTTTTCTTTCTTTTTTACTTTTTTTTGAAAAAAAAAGAATCAGTATTGGCAGGTTGGATTTGAAAAAAGAAATATGGGAACGATTAACTGTGGAATTTGACAAACAAAGATCTTCTATTACTGAAGCGAACTTTCAAATCACATTAGCAATTAAATAAACATATTGTTTTGATAATTACTAATGCAAGTACCTATTACTATTATTGTTTATTTAACAGTAACGTTAAAGAACTGAATCAAGACTATGGATCTACAGTGCCAGTTGCTCTATATACATAAGATCATATGTTTTGCTGTACCACCAAACATAGAATTAGAATTTGAAATTGTAATTTGGCCAAGCATCAAACACTTTTAGCATGGTAGGATGAAAATCTGCAGACTTCTAGTAATTCTAGTACTTAAATAAACCTAAATCTAATTGCATAACTCTACTGAGCATGTCAGCAATAGCTGCAAATCCTATATAAATAAACTCATATTTTACAAGTTTTCAATTTCTGTGAATAATCTACAGCCCCTTTCTTATTCTTGATGTCTCCTCTGACTTTCCATCAATTTTGTCAGAAGATCTGATGGGCAGTTATTTTTTGCTGCTAGCCATTATTTGTTTCAGAAATCTCTTTCAGAAAATGGTGACATTGTAGTATAGTGATCCAGCTGGCACTGGAAAACTCATATCACTGCACAGACACTGCAGGGTAAGTCTATGAAAATGCACAATTCAAGCGTTTCACAGTGTGTGCTAAGAGCAGCACATCCTAGATTCACTCAACTCCTACCTCTTTGGAAATTAGAAATGTAAGCAGATCTGTAGGCCACTTTAGTGATTTTCTTCCCAAGAGGAGCTGCTACTAAAAGGATTTAGGCCTATCACTGCAGGAGAAACTATTTTTAAAATATTAGACAAATATTAGGCTCTTTACTTTTTTTTTCTAATATTATTTCTACCGATGAGTGTTAGACACAAACCTAAATCTATTAAAAGTTTTATTTAAACAAAAAAAAAAAAGCACGTGCTTTCTATTTTATTTGAAAGTTAGCACATGTTCAAGTGTTCCATGAATCTCCTTAGCTTGATTGTCAACATAGAGTTAGGAATGTGCTTAAACTCTCAGGACCTGAGATCATCTTCAGTATTTAAGACAGAAAATAAAACTGGCACATTTGAGAAAAGTTGTGTGTTTCAGAAAACATTCTGAATTATGAGATGACTACTTAAAGACTTCATATTTATTAAATACAATCCCCTAAAAACTAAAAAATACAGAGGTATTCTATAGTCTGTCCATGGAATTTCAAATATGTCAGGTCACTTTGAAAATCTCAGAATTTCTCAGAAGAGAAGTCCTGCTTCCTCTTCTTTTCAATATTAAATGCCTTTCTCATCTAGTTTGATACAATTCCACTGATCAGTTTTCTCTACAGGAAAACAGTTTGAAAAGACAGAAGCCCTTAGAGACGTTGAACATTAAAAGATATTTTAGTTCCAGTAGTATTTGCAAAAATGTCTAGTTGCAGCATGAGACTGAGCATTTTGCATGTGAGTGTGTGTATACTGTAAATTTCTTTATACAGATGTAAACCTGGCATTTTTTCTGATGGGGAGCCTAAATTTCCATTTGCTCATGAACTTTTCAATCCTTGGACTTTGTGTACTTGTACAAAATATTTTTATTTTTCTGAAAACTACTGTGATCATGTTAAGTTATCAACTAGTTAATGAAGTTGATGAGGATATGCAAATGGATTCTGATTGGGCTTCCGCTATCTATAACTTGTGTGTCCCATCATATTAGTATTTACTTGACCTACAGCATAATATGATTTGACAATTCTTAATAACATAGGAAATGACACAATATAAGATGACAACACTGTAAAAGAATACATTGCTTTCAGACTGGGTTTTCACCCTTCATTTCCAATGATCTGTACACAGCCTAATATAACAAAGCAGACGAGATGACAGTATCCAATACCTGCTCAAATACCTAGGAGACAGTATGGTCTACCAGCTTAACAATGTGTTTTTGGTCAACTCATATTAAATATTATTTTTTAAGTATGAGTTTTATGGAATTTAATTGTTCCTTTATGCTGCCTGTTTAGCTTCAGTGCTTTTAGTTCTTTATGGTCTTTATCCTGGAAAGGTTTTCTTGAGTGCCACTGAAAAAAGATTGAGCAACATGTGTAGAAGCTGGGCACTTTTCTCATTCAAAGTCTTGGGAGTGCCAGCCACTATCTATTAAATGTCTAGCTGTGTTGACCACAGGTTGACCGCAGTCCTACTATCATTCATATGTCCTACCTATATCACCAAAGTAATTCTCCATATTGTTGCTTTGCCATTAAGATAGGGACTAGAAGACAATACTCTCTCACAAGACCTCCTGACCCAATTTGGGCTACTCTAAATGATAAAATTGCCTGGCAGTAAGAGTAAAGTACGATGTGCATGAATAAAGGCGGTACATAAATAACAGTGTTGCTGATATGTTGCTGATAGACCTCAGGGGACTTTAAAACATCCAAGATGTCTGCAGACATAGCTATCATCTAAATAAAAACATCTGCACCTGCCTGTATGACCCTTTCCCTACACAACACTGTGTTCAGTCCACTGGCTTCATAGATGGTTTGACAGAGTAGGGTCTCCAATGAATATGAAAGTCTGCATCGAGAGCAGAAGCATTTTCAAATTTTAGCTTACTCTGACTGAACCATCTTGAAGCAAAACAAGTAAGAAAGCAGATGCAGGCTTAAGACAATATAGATATTTATCTTTACAGTAAAGCATAGGTTTGTGTAAAGGATAGTTGGGACAAAAATTGTATGGTCTTTGGAAAGACATATGGTCTATGGAAAGACAGTATTATCTTCTCTGTACATTACTGTTCTTTCACAGAAGCTGAGAAGGATACACACCTTTCTTCTGGTCTAATATATGCACTAGAACAAAAGTTTGTTTTTTCACATTATAAAATCTTTGTTTCCTCCTGGAAACACCAGAGTTTGACCTCTCCTGTAAATAGGATTAAAGTTCTTAGAACCTTGCAGGCATTTGTTAGTTATTACTCACAGCACCCGACTAGGAAGATAAGAAATTGCAGCTGCTCCGTTTTATATGTCGGGTGAAAACAGAAGCACAGGAAAGCTTTGCCAAGCTTTTTGTCTGTGTCTCACCAAACACCAGGGGCTCTGGACAGCAGGTGCTGAAGTTAGGTGATTACATTGAACTTCAAGTAAATACAGCAAAACCTTATCTTTAAAAGACCAAAAATATTGCAACACTTATTCATCTTAAATAGGAACAACTGTAGTAATATTCGTAACATTCATTCCATTGTATTCTCAGAGTAGATGGGTATTATAAGAAATAGAAAATGTTATGAGAAAATTAGAAGGTGAAACTCTGAAAATAAACCTCAAAAATGTGTAAAGCCATTCAATCTAGTTAGTGGGACTAAAACTGCTGTTTATTTGCTGTGTATTTTTTTTTTTCTTCAACTCTATGCCATCTTAAAGTCTCATTTTTAATTTTCTATTAAGAATTGTTGATGGTTCTTTCTCCCCAATAGGTTGTTTGGCTTTTTTTAGCAGTTCACAAAACCCGCTCTGCTCTCTTTTGGCATTGAGCAAACATAGCTCTCACCCCTATCTGCTTACAGTGGTCGTTTTAAGACCAAATATCTCTCATCGATAAGATTCTTCCATCTTGCCATTTTCTAGGGCCTGAATGCAACATCAAAACATACGAAGAGAAAGATGAGATTCTGAAGATGGGATATTAATGCAGAAAAAAAAGAGAGAAAGAAAGTAGACACTTCTTTTTCTCTTGTGAAATGGAATGTCTTTTTCTCCTTGTCAGTGCTGTTTCGCATCTTTCATGTGCTATTTGATACCAGTCCATTCATCACATGCTAGGTCTTAGATCGAATGCCAAGCAGTTCACGTTGCCCAGATTCATCACACAGCTAAATATGTCCTTTTTCAAAGGAGAACAGGAAATACAGGCTAGGATGGCTATCAAAACATAGTGAAATCTTCAACACAGATGGCAGCTGGGAATCTCAAAGTGGTCATGGACTTAAAAAGATTCTCACTGTGAAAATCCTTCCAAAGAAAGTTAGGCCAGTTGCATAAAGGAAGAAAAGATCTTGTTACCTTTAGTCATCTCAGGATGCCCTTTTTCTTATATTTCCATATTCCTTTGTTTTTGAGGACTTTGCTTAAATAAGAGCTAATTTTAATCTAAATTGCTAGGACAAAGTTTAACATTCTTCATAAGTTCTTCCAGAATTCCACATTGGTGATATTATTTGCAGTTGGTGAATATGAAATGCATGAATGTGCCTCAATGAGTGGAGCAGAGATTTATATTCAGTCCCTTTCTGTTTTCTTCTTTAATACCTGGGAGGTCTGGATTTCTCTATTTCTTCATAATTCTACTCAGTTTTCAGATGAAAAGGAGATTCAGAGCACCAAAATCCTTGTGGTGCTTTTGGAATGCTTATTTTAAGGAAAATGTGCCGACAGATTCGTCTCAGAGCTCTGTCTGACTCAAGCTCTTACCATACTGTGAAAGAAGACGCCTTTGTTTCAGAGATAATTTATGAAAGTCTGCACTCATGTAAGTACAAGGGTCCTGAAGATGAAGCCATTGGATTCAGTCTGTTTCTTCTGATGAATTTTCAGTCTTAAAAAAAAAAAAAAAAAAAAAAAAAAAAAAAAAGAGATATTTTCTAGTGCTTTGAAAAATATGAAGCATGTAAATAATATTTACTGCTGGTATTACTAACATCCCACGTTTGTATATTAAAAATCGTCAGAAACAGATACACAGGACATTCCATCATGATATCAGCTAGTTGTATCTATAAAAGTTAGTAATCAAAGAGAATTATCTCAAAGCCAATGCGAAAATGTAGCTCTTCAACAGGAAATCCATTCTAAAACACACGGACATCCATCTTTGGAAGGAATGGGTCACTCTTTGTTGATGTCTCCATCCATTCTTTGCATTCACAGTGAGTTTAAACAACTAGGTTACACTTGCCACCCAGTTTTTAGATGGCCAAAGTTACGGAGAATAAATAATAATTCAGTTAAACTGGCTTTTTTGGGAGAACTAAAGATTACAGCTTACATGAGAGAGGTCTAGTGATATCCAGAAAGTTTGAATGATGGCTAAGGGATTTGCCTGACTGAAAACCCTGTCCATGTGGGCTGTTGAAGGGTTACAAGCTTCAGAAGGAGCCTTGATAAAGGAACAAATGGCCTTCAAGATCTACAAGGAGAGAGAAATGGATTCATGCATGAATGCATGGATGCTAAAGGCTGTTATAAAATGAAACACCTAATTGAGCCTGGAGGCTTTGAGTGTTTAATGGTAATAAATAACACCCAGAAATAGTGCAGAAATTTGAGCATGCCAAATTTTGGAAGTTTCTTTGATGTGTGATGGTAAGAAATTTGAATCAGCATGAGAGTCTGAATCAAGCAGCGTAAGCCCTACCATAAACTGCTGAGACTGGCATTCTTCTGGGCTTGATAAAAGGTTTCTTGAGGCATTAAGTAAAGTCCATGGGAGGTGGGAACATGAATACAAAATGAAGTCACTGAAATGTAAGTTTTATCTTTCCCTTCCCTTCCAGCTCTCTTGCTTCTCTTCCAGATCAGTTTGTGATGAGTTGCTTAGAGTCATAATGTATGGTAAGAGGGAGAAATACGTAGCTGGTATCTTGGGTAGAAAGCACTTAAAATGGCACAAGCCATTAAGTTAATTCTCTCATTGTAGCACCCTTGGACACAAGCACTTTAGAACAGGAACAGTCTTCTATTTACTCGCCCCAGGCTTGGCCACATCAGCCTAACTCCATTCGGAGGTGTCTGACCATGCAAAGGCTGTCAGCTCTGCATATCTCATCGCTGCTAGGTTGGAGCTGAAGGATCAGGAATAGCAGTTGCCTCTGGCACTGCCCCTGTGCGTCCAGCTAGATCACCTCCGCCTTGGCCAAGAGCGGTCTATTTTGGGGGGTTATTGTTCTTTGCGGAAATGGAGCTTTTGTCATGCAAAAGGCTGAGCTGTTATCAGATGCAGCTGATACTCTGCACACGTGGATGATAGCCTAAGTAGGGAAGCTTTAGCTGCTGAAGGCAGCATCGAAACAGATCTGTTGTTGAGGAGTCTTTAAAATGCTGTGATTATGCAGGGCCACTGTGCTTAGGCCCTGTAGGGAAAGCATAGACAAGTTAGGTCACTGTGAAAAACGATCACTAGGGACTTCAATACATAATAAGGTATATAAATAAGTGTCACACAAAAATAAGAAACAAAGCTTGCAACGTTCTTCCGCATAATGGCTTTATAGAAGCATTACAGCATTATGCAGAGCTTGGAGTACAATATGAGCCCCTGCAGACTCTGAAATGAAGTAAACTGTAGGGTATAAGAACCCACAGAGAAGCAAAAGCAAAGGCTTAATGGTATTTTGAATGTTATGACTATAGAGAAGATGGAATCTGCAATATAATCCTTTTCGGGGTTCTTTATGTGCTAGAAAACAGGCAGGAGGCTGTCCTCTAAATCTGTGACCCTCCAAAGAACAAATGATGACCGCTCTGGTAAGGGCAGCAGTCAAGGAAAAGCATTTGCAAAGAAAGAGGCTGGAATATCATTGAGGTCCATGTTGTTTTCCTTCTGAACATTCACTTGATTAAGGTGAACACAGTCATGCATTTCCATTTTGAGGAATCCTGCTTGCAGCCCAAGACCAAGCTTGCCTTGAATTCAAAAAAACTCCCACAGGATATTTCTTGAAATTCAAACAGTGGCTTGGGTTTCTGAAATAAGGCACTATTACAAGTAAATAATTTTTTTTTTTTTTAAAATAAGATTTTAAAATATTGTAAAATTGCTCAAGTTTCGGGAAAGCTTCATCAAGCAGAATTCGCAGATCACTAATGTTAGAAAAGTACTTAAGCAGCAGATATTGTTTTCTGTTTTTCCAGACAGATTTGCTTGGTTGGCACTGTAACATGCTCTCCTTTGTATGAGTCAGATGAGGAAACAGGAGAGGGATCACTGCATGAGGGAAACACACAAAATGCATTTAATGTGCTAACATTTCCTTTTAACAAGACTGTCCTTTTATAGCTGACAAATAGACATCTGAAAATGTCTTCTTTTAATTTAAGCAGTCTTATCACTTTTTTCCCACATCTAAGATTCTTTGCAAATGTCTTTTTGAACATGTAAGTCTCAAGCTTGGAGGGGAAAAATTCTGACTTGTGCAAGATGTTTAACAAATAAGAAAAAGAAAAGAAAAACAGAACAAAAACATAAATTAACCATCCTTTAAAAGACATTTATTTCATTGTCTTCAAACAAATGCTTGCCTGCCACAAGTCCTGTTATTAGCCAGCTGTTTAGTTAACTGAAATATTGATCAAGCCTGTCACACTTTCTTCATCTGTCAGGAGCAAGAGAAGGTGCTGACCCTTTGCAGGAAACTGTACTGACAGGTCTGTAATTTGATAATCGCTTGTTCAGGAAGGATTTCACTTTGTTCCTTGATGTAAACTCCGACTGCTTGGATTCCTTCTTATTTATTTATTTATTTATTTATTTATTTATTTATTTATTTATTTATTTATTTATTTATAATGTCACACTATAGTCTCCTAAAAGCTTCAAAGTTAGGTAAAGAAATGCAATAGGATTACCCATTCTGCAGAGTAACACTTTCCAGATTTAGCCTCCATTTAAATGACACAACTATTCTTATGGGTAAGAGAAGATTATCTAAAGGAAAGCCCTGTCAAACTGCTCTTTTCACACGGTCAAATATATCTTGGAAGTCTTTTTCTACAACCCATATTGCCATCACATCTCAGAGGTTTCCAGTCTTGTAAGAGGCTACCTTTTGGAATGAACTTTTCCCATTTGGTAGCAACCGACAAGCTCAGAAAATACTTCATATTCTTCTACAAGCAGTCATGAGCCCTTGATTAAGGAGAACACTCCTGTTTCTCAAGAGTCCATGAGACATATGCAATAGTACTGATTCAGCAAGTACTTGAACAGGGAGCAGCAGGACAAGGTCTGAAATTTGCTTTTGGAGGCAGGACATACTCTTGCCTCTCCACTTTGCATCATTGAGTAGAGAAATGAACCTGGATGTCCCCAAGGGACTCCAGTAGAGCTGAGTCTCCAGATCCTTCAGCTTCACTGGCAGAGCTTGTAAAGCCATGGGTGCACGCACAACCATGCAACACCTGCAGAGCATGAAAGCTACTCTCTCAAAGTTGTGAATAATCAAAAAACTAAGTTAGGCAATTCTGCGGTAATTATTTAGTTCCATTAAATGTTCTATCCATCAGAAATTAATTGTTATAATTAACAATAGAGGTATTCTCTCTCTTCTCTCTTTGTCATTGAAATGATCTTTTGCATGCCATAACTTGGCATCGTTAACTGAGATGAGGGCTGTGTCTCTTCATTTGATGAAGGAGAGTGTCACCTTCCTCAGATTTTTCTGCATTTTTAATCTGATCAAAAGTAATCATTAGGTAGCTAATCTACAGCAGAGTTCATACATTCCTCGTATAGAAGCAATACCTTTACAGCAAATCTTCGCCATCTCTCTGATAAGAGGAATTTAAACCAATTGGTTGGAAACAGCCAAGTCTAGATTTGAAGCCAAGTATGTCATTAATATTTATTTAGCCAAAAATTGTAAAATGGTATTAATTTGTCCCTCCACTCTAAGATATCTGATCTTGATTAATGTTTTAGGGTGTTTGTTGGTTCTCTACTGACAAAATTTTCAAAATTTCACTCAGATCATGTCATATCTTAAGAAGGGGAGGTTCTCTATTACAGAACACTATCTTAATAAAAATATCCAGCAAAAACACCATAATTCCACACTTTCAGGGTGCTTCTTGTTTCCCATTGATCACAGACATCACTTGAACAGCACTCGACTTAAGAGGAAGAAACTTGGATGAGGTAAATCCCAGCCTTATTGACAAGTATTTCCCTAACCAATTCAAGACATATCAAAGTAAGCATTTTTCACATCTAGGAATTATCTGTGGTTCCATGGTAACAATATCTGCCAGAACCTATGGATTGACATCTCATCGGTCTGTCTGATGCAGCTCGCATTGCAGAGGTTTGTTGTTGCCTCTCTGGGATCTTGAGGAACCACTTAAAACTCCTTTCATTCACCCTCAAGTCATGTAATTCAGAAAAATAACTTGGTGCAAGTTCAGATTTATTTGTTTATTTATTTATTTTAAGGAGAATAACTAATATGAAAGGTATATAAGGCCGGTCATGTATACTTCATTGGAAACAATACTGGAATGAAGCAGATCCACTTAAAGATATGATTGAAAATGATAAAGAAAAAAAAAGATGCTTCTCATAGGAAGGAGTTGGCCAAACATATCATGCATGTACTATAATAATTGTGCATATTCTTGCATTCAGGTAAAAATATTCTTTGTTCTTTATAACTCACTACTTAGATGTACACTATTGTGTATCTAATAACCTTTCTTCTAGAGAAGTTAGCTCTCTTATAAGCAGAGGTTAAAAGGCTTGCTAAAAACAATAATTTCTAAGGTTGTGCAGTGAAATTAAGCCTTGATTCCTGATGTTCTGCTGTCGTTACCAGGCTGCTCTCACTTATATTGCACTCACTTTTTTTTTCTTTTTTCCTGTGTCAGTGTAATATTTTCCTCCTCCTCCTCTTCTTTAAATAAACTGCACCTGGTTATACTTTTTGTGAAGTTCTATCTCACTTTCTTGGAATGTGGTCCCAATAACACCAGAGAATAATTTTGTAATCCAAGTAATACACATGAGACCCCTCCCATTACTGCTGCTTCAGCTCTTCTTTGATATAGTTTTAAACAGTGGCCCATTTTTTTTGCTGAACACAGGCCGGTGCTTCTAATGCTGTGGCTCAGAGGAGTTTTAGCAACCATAGATGGTGCTGTGCTGTAATTCTTTGAGGGGTTTTTTTATTTTTTTTAAAGTAGCTAAAAGAGGCATAGAGACCAGCAGGAAAGAATCAGTGGTTACAATTTTCAGGCCAAAAGAAGGAAATAAAATAAAAATAAAAATGGATTGGAGTAGTTCAAAACAAACTCAGTGGGTGTTCTGGCGTACTTTTGATTTCTCCATTTCTTTTGCTTTCTATATATTATATATTTTTACACTTTTGCTTGTTCCTTTCCCACAGCTCTCTTCTGACAGCACCAACAGCTCCAACTGTCCTTTTCATTCCGATAATTGCCAGGTAGTCCATTTGTATCTCACAGCTTGTCACCTGCATTTCCTTTGCTTTCGCTCAGAAGCCTTTGCTCATGTTTAAATGTATAGGTGTCCATCTTTGTGTTGATCTCTGCTAATTAGCCTTTGTGCAATAATAACAATCATCATCATCATCATCATCATATTTTTGCAAATATTCTCCTCCAAATTCCCTTGTAGTTTAATTCTTAGCCTCAAAGTTAGGCTTACTCCTGTGCTCTAAAACTAGTTCTCCCATTACAGTGTGTTGCAGGAAAAATTGCTCAATTCATGTGGTTTAAATCAAATTGTACCAAAGACATAGGCTAATTTATTAATGATGTGTCATTATGCTGCAATAAGTGAGCTATCCAGTCAGGATCAATTAATCAGTAAGGCAAATAAACCATCACACTAGATGCTTATAAAATACTAATTAACACCTACATGTTTCTAGACATCCCCTTATAATTAATCCCCTCAAATTCTAATCACATAGACTGCACAAAGCTGAGTGCATACACTTTCCCCCAAAGAGTGGGCTGCAAGCACTTTGAACTTATCTTATAGTTATTTAGTTAGATCAATTAGTTATTGATGTCTCATCTTTCATTAGGTATGATCAAAAAGAGATCAGGAAAAAAAAAATCCTGAAAATCACTACAAGTGATTTCTGTTCAGTTTACAGGGAAAAAAAAAAAAAAAAAAAAAAAAAAAGATGATTTAATAAAAACTGAAAAAAAACTTTTTTTGTTGTTGTTAAATAAGAATATCTGAATTGCTTTTCTTTTTGCTTCCTGCTTGGCTAAGTGTCTTCATTCTTTTTCATCTTGCAAATACAAGGAAAGGTTCAAGCAATTTATTTAAAGGAAGAGCTTAGTAAACACCAACTGGACTCCAGAGAAGCTTTATTTGATTTTAATAAATATTCATTTTGAAAATCCCTGCAAATGTCATGGACTACAATAATATTCATTTTCTTTCTGCTTGTGAAATCAAATGTACTGACCTGAAAAGACAAAATGCTGTGGCTTACTGCAGCTAATGCAGTAATGTATGGGTCTACCATAGTCTTTGTTTTAGTGGTCGTTATTTGAGTATCTGTGTGTTTAGTAGATAAAAAATGGACAAAAATCACAATAATATGATTTTTATATGGGAGCAGATGTAACAAGTTTCATTTTGTTTATTGTGGAAAAAAGGATCAATGGGGAAAATCTCTTGACATGATCTACAAGTGATTCAATCCTGTGATAATATTTTATGGTAAACCTATTGTTTTACAATAAAATTATTGTTTTTCTATCAGTTCTATGATTTATATATATGTAGTTAAAAAGGAGTCCATTAGTTGCAGAAGCACCTAGAGGGAGATGCTCCAAGGTAGCTGAAATCTTATTTATGAATTGCTCCGAAGAGCAGGGTTCACCGACAGTCAAGCAAGGAAAGGATGTGTTTGTGGCTCATCATGATACATGGGAAGGTCAGTAACTAGCTGAGACTGTACATTATTTTCTTCCATTCAGTAATATATGCAATGAAAAACAGCAATCTAGTGTAGAGGTGAAAAATGCACATGTCACCATAACTGCATTCTTCTGCAGGAGAGTGAGGAAAAGTTTCTCGGAAGCTGGAAGTAAAAGACGATAGGATGAATGATATGATACTAAAGGAAAGATATGTGTGGCACAGAGCAGAAAGTATTTGTGCTGCAGCAGAAGTCTTTAAGAGACCTTACCTGGTGATATGGACTTGAACTGGATGCATAAGGAGCCTACCTTGAAAGTCTAGAAAAGGAGAACCCTTCTCTCTAAAACTCCATGGGGTTGCATGATGGGGAACATCAGAGGAGAAGAAAAAAGGCTAGAGATACAAGAGCAAATACACCATAAACTGGTAAGGCAGTAAAACTAGAAAACATTTCTAATCATTAAAACAATCTAGAGTCAGAAACTTTGAGCTACTTTTGTGTCTGTGAAAGGCATCTTGAGAGATTGTATCTGCAGCAGATATCATATAGTGACCAAGGACAATTTTCCTAGCCATAAATTCCTAAACTTTTCTTCCAACTCTATGCTGCACCAAAAAATAAAGTTTTAGTTAATCTCTTATTAGCAATTAGTAGAAAAAAATGGCTGATGTTAAGGTGGCAATAGGATCCTTTTATTTTTAATTTATTTTTTAACTTTCTCTCAGGAAGAGGAGAGAAAAGTTTGTAGATGAGAAGTTATTATGGGGATCCTCAAAGGATTTGTGTATGACAGGTCCAGAGAAAAAGAGCAATCGTCTTCCTAGCACTACTTGGGATCTTCTGGGGGAAAATAATATATACATTACTAGAGCTTGGCAGCCTAGAGTCTGTTTTGCTGGTAATCTTTTGCACTTCTGTATGGCAGATACCAACAAAGATATATAATCATAAGCAGTAGAGTGGAGGGAAGTATAACCAAAGCACTGGAATTCTTAAATTCCATTTTTTCCTACAGTCTTTTGACAATTTTATTCCCTAGGAAGATCTTCAGATTGTTAGAAACTCACAGCCTTCCAATCTTTTTTTTTTTTTTTTTTTTTCCTGTATGTATTTTTGTTTCTTTTTCTTTTCCACTATTCTGGGACTTGCTCTCTGCTTTCAAATGCCTTCTCAGGATCTGTAATTTTTAGCACTGAACTCAAGCTATACCTCTTTTTCTCCCTGTCCCTATTCTAAGATTAAATGATGAAATCTACCTGCAATTATCAGCCAATTACCTTAACTTGTAAAGCTCTTTCCTTCCACCCGCTTCCCTTCATCTCTTGTTACGATCCTTGTTTCTCTGCTTTGAGCCATAGTTCGTGTCTATGGGTCTGAGGAGACCCTTACAAACATATTATATTTTATAAATAGGTGCTAATAAGGATGAAGCAGTGAAGTAAAATTGTCTTAGATAATTTGCCATTCTAGACCTGTGAGAAAAAATAGTCTTGTTTGGATCATTCAGAATAAGAATAAAAAATAATTTTAAAAAGAGGATTTTAGGCCTATTCCTTTCAAATATTGAGTTTTTGCTTATTGCTGTATTTTCCAGCTTATGTACAGAGGCATATCTTAACATATTTACCTGCATATGTGGTTACTTGTCTAACAAAAAATACAACAGTTCTAGGAACTTTTATTCATATTTAGATAATAAATATTTACATATCTGCTAAAAATGAAATCTCTGATCTGTGCGAAACATTTTTTTTTCTGTTGTTACTTTTTGAGGTCTGTTTATTTAGTCAGATAGAATACTGAAAATAACAAAATCAAGTCAAATAGCTAAGACAGCTTGAAATTCAGTTTAAGGGAGGGATAGTCTACTTATAGATTGTTTGCCTTGCAGGATTCCTTCAATATATGACAATACAATACATAATGAATAGAATTTCTGTTTGTGGGATTGGAGGATGTTTTTATATATATAGCAAATTTACCTTAGGGAACAAACTTGTACTAAGATGAGACTATACTAGGAAATTTAATTTTTTACATCTCAGACTTCCAGTGGTTCTCTGGATTTTTTATTATTTAGGAATAATTTTATTTAGTCTTCATTTTAGTTTGTTTTATGATCACTTGCAACTCCTTACAATGACATTTGTCAAATGTTCAAGTAATAACTGTTCCCACTTCCAAATCACTATGGCTGTATCGACTGCATATCAGCAGACACATACTAGCTGGTATTCCTTTACTGGCTTGATTCCATTTTCAGTTCAGGGTTATTTAATGTTTTTCTTCCTCCCAATATATGCAGGAAATAAATACTTTCTGGAAAAGATCCACAGCACCTTGATGTTTCAAAACTGGCAAACCCTGACTGGGAAAGATATTTTAAAACTTATTTGCAAACAGCTTACGTTGTTGCTCTCAGCACCTTTAGCAGGGCACTACATTTGACAGAGGTTACACGAACAAGATTTAATCTATTTAAGATTTCAAGGTTTGACAACTAACCACGGGGCTGCTCTAATTGGCCATTTGCATCCTCTTAGCTCTCTGTAACAGTGAAATAAAATGTACTATGCTTAGCAGTCCTTTGCTGAATATTTAAATTTGAGCTAAGAATATGCATCCAATCACAGTGGTAAGTCACAAGGGGACCATGGCTGTGATTTACTTTATGATGTGCCCACACTGATTTAGCAAAGTGCTTAAGAATTTGCTTAAGTCCAGCTCAGTGGAAATTAAGTATTTTGCTCTGGAAGGATGAGCTGATTTTTATGTGGATTGATAAACTGCAGCATTGATGAGCAACTGGCAGAAATGGACATAGAACAAAAAATGTCATATTCTTTGTTTCTCCTGTTAATTCTTCCTTGAAATACATTGAAAACAATTCAGTTCTTGTGGCTATCAACAGCAGTAGTTAATTTTGGACATATCACTTAAAACATAAACTTCTACCCCTTAACACTTCATCTATCACTCTGTAAAGCTGAACTGCCTCTTTGCTGACATCCTCAAATATATGCAGAAATAAATTAGAGGCATGTATCACTCATTTATTATTCCTATTGTTTACAGCATGTTGAAGGGAAAAAATGTGATTTTAGTTCTACTTCAGAGAAGGCCACTCACCTGAAAAGGCAGAAAAATACCATTATTAAAAAAAAAAAAATCAGAAAGAAAAATGGGAGGAGAGAGGGCACAGTGCAGAACTGTAGTGCCCTTAGGTTTACCTAAAAATCTCCGCTGGAAAACCGGTGTTATTTTTCAGCCATTCTTGAAGCGTAATGCATACCCAATCGCTCATGACCAGCGCCTCGGGATGCCCATCACTCTGCCGCCACAGCATTGCTAAAGTGCCAAAGGTTCAGAGCAAACCGAGGCAGTGCATTAAACCCTTGAAGCTCACTTGCGTTCTCCTTAGACCAATATTTGTCAAACGCTCACTTAATAACTGTGACCGATCGTGTGCCATTGCCCCACGTGAACGTGGAGAAAACAGGAGCGCACTGGGCCCACACTGGGACACGGGGAGCTCAAGAGCCAGGGCTACTGAGGAACATCGCATAATTGGATACCCTTTAAAACACAAAACTCCTTATAACGTTACTTAGGCAGTAATTTTGACTCGAATAATGTCAGTAAAATTATTTAAAATCCTTTTAGATAAGAGCTCCCACCCCCGCACTCATCTCTTCATCTACTGACACCTGTCAAGAAGAAAATGTGGGGGGAAGGACTGCTCTTTAAAAGAAATTTAAATAATGTTAATGCGCTGCTCAATAATATTCACGAGACACTTTTCTTGCTGGCAGTTCTCTGCTTTGGCCCTCCTGTGCTTATGTAATATCTTGGAGAGAGAGCTAGGAGAATACAATCATACTTTAGTTGGATGCTAATGATTTCATTGCATTTACTGGGAGAGAAAAGAGGACAGGTGGTGAAATGATGTGAGAGTATTTAACTTTTCCAAGAGAAACTATGCAGAAACTATAAATCTATGAACAATAGAATATGTAAGTTACTGTAGAAATACTGCATTTATCAACATCAAAGTCAGCTGCAAAAATATTGGATTCAGGGAAGGTGTCAAACAAACTACAGAAAAAGTCTGTCAGTATTTTAATTAATATGTTCATAAATGATCAGGTTGGAAGAATAGGCAGAAAACAGCAAAAAATGGCATTCACATTTTAGGAGGCAAAATGCAGGAGGCTTTATGCAGGGGAATTTACCCAACAAAGGAAAAGAGCAAGAGGAAGGGTTAAGATACAGTGACATATCTGATTTTGCAGCTTCATGGTGTTTTATGTTACAGTAAGAGCAATAATTCTGAGACTATATTTAATATATATTTCTTTGCTTTGGTTTGGTCTGTTTTGTTGTGGTGTTTTTTTTTCCTAAATATTGTGGTCTTCTGTATTCACTTTCCCACAGAGACTAAGAGCATATCAAGGACAGTAAAAAAGGAACAAACATAAAGATGTGAAGTCCAGAGAAAAGAGTTTACAGGGAAAGATTAAAGGGGTTAAATTTCAGTTCTTTACGAGGCTGAAGGTATTCCTGAACACTGATTCCTGTGAAGTGGCTTCAGTTTGCTCACCTTTAGTTATCCAAGCTAGTCACTTAGCTAGATTTTCTATGTGTCCAGTCTATACAGTCTTTCCCTATGTCCTCTTATGTCCCTTCTATAACCAGCACAAGTCATTGTTTCCATGCTAGCCCAGAACCAGAAGGGAGTTGCTGTGGAGGTGCCTCCCTTTCAACTATTTAGTGAAGGAGCCTCGCTAACCTGGTAGGAATAAAACCCTGACTTCTGGACAGGCAAATTCAAGTGAGATGAATCACCACTTCAAAGGTCTGCACTGATTTTGCAGCACATTTTAAGGTGAATTTAGGCAGTGGCAATGCAACTGTGAATGGACTGATGGACTGCATGTATTATTGGGAATTGCTGTCTCAGGGCAGAGCCCCATGCTTGGGGAGATTCCAGGCACCAGGCAAGAGCCAAGCAGGTGGTGACAAGAGAGGCCAACAGTAGCAGCCAGCGTATGTCTCTCTTTCCCACCTCTGGATGCCTTTCTGAAACAGATCTCTCACTGCCATCCTACTTAAGCAGCAATACTGAGAACACAAGATAGCTACTGATGAACAAGAAAGGGAGCAAATTAAATACAGTTTCCAGAGAAGACAAACAACTGTGAGAAAAGGTGGGATGTTGCTTTAGTGGCTCTCAGCGTTTTGCAAAATATATACAGAGAGTTATAAGGCTATATGTGGAAAATAAGGATAGTTCATTAATAAAAAGAGGTAAAACAGAACTGCAAAATACTGTGATCTAAATGCCATAGGTTCTACCTTGTCATGCTGAGTGTTCAGGATCACTTTCTAATTCTGCATCCTATCAGGAAGGTCACGAGAAAGAGCACTACTTATGTAGGTTTTCTTCACATTGAACAAAAGGATCATTGTCTAATGGGTAGAGTGAGATGGATTGGAGGTCAGTCACAGAAATGTAACACAATTGACGGACAACAGGCCCTTTTATTCTGTGCTTTGTTTTTTCATGTGAAAAAAAAAATGAGCGGAAAACCTACTTGCAGAGAGAATCCATCTGTACTTTGAAAGTTCTTCAAGATTTTCAGATTAGTGATCCAGCCAGCTGTGTATGCTGTTTTGTTATTGCTCCATCACAATCAATTACTGAGTTTTGAACTGTTTCCAGTTTTCTTTGTAAGTCTTAAAAAATAGAAAGAGGAAAAGAAAAAGGAAAAAAATGATAATTCTCTTGAGCATATTTTGAGGTTTCAGATTAACTGAAACATACAGGCAGATGTTATGTGAGCTTTGAGACACCATCCTGGCACGTTGCCTGTGTCGTATAAGTTACAATACACCTCCATCCTGTTCAGCATGTTTGGCAACAGCCGTCCACGTTCAGCTCCTGTCTCTCTCCAAAGCAGAGGTTGCCAGCAAAGCAGAAATGTGCCAGGTTGTATGGGCCTGCGACGCAAGGAAGAAAGGTTTACAATTGTACCCCTTTCCTTTCGCATTGATGACAATGAATTTATGTGTGGTCATTTCCTACTCCATCTGTCTTTTCCAGGACACTGAAGTATCAAAATTGTAATGACTCATGTTGTCTGGGAAAGATAAGAACGGTGAATTTATCATCAAATCACAGAACCATAGAATGATTGAGTTTGGAAGGGACCCCTAGAGATCATCTAATACAAACCCTCTGCTCCAGCAGGGACACATAGAGCATGTGGCACAGGGTCACATCCAGGTGGGTTTAGAAGATGTCCAAAGAGGGAGACTCCACAACCTCTCTGGGCAGCCTGTTCCAGGGCTCTGTCACCCTCACAGCAAAGAAGTTCTTCCACACATGGAGATGGAACTGCCTGGCTTTCAACTTGTAACTTTTGCCCCTTGTCCTATCACTGACCACCACCGAGAACAGTTTGGCTCCATCCTCTTCACATTCTCTCCCCAGGTATTTGTGCATGTTGATAAAATCCCCTCTTGGTCTATTCTTCTCCAGGCTAAACAGGCCCAGCTCACTTAGTCTTTCCTCATACGATAGATGCTCCAATCCCTTCATCATCTTTGTTGCTCTACACTGGAACCTCTCTAGAAGCTCCACATCCCTCCTGACCTGGGAAGCCCAGAACTGAACCCAGTACTCCACGGGCAGCCTCACCAGAGCTGAGCAGAGCAGCAGGATCCCCTCCCTTGACCTGCTGGCAACGTTCCTCCTGATGCAGCCAGGATCCCATTGTCCCTTTTGGCCACAAGAGCTCATTTCTTCCTCATGGTTAACTTGTTGTCAACCAGGACTCCCAAATCACTCTCTGGGGAGCTGCTTTCCAGCAGAGCAGCCCCTAATCTGTCCTGGTGCCTGGGGTTATTTTTCCCAAGGTTCAGGACCCTGCACTTGTCCTTCTTGAACCTCATGAGGTTCCTCTCTCCAACTCTCCAACCAGTCCAAGTCCTTCTGGATGGCAGCACAGCCCTCTGGAGTGTCGGCCACTCCACCCAGTTTGGTGTCATCTGCAAACTTGCTCAGGGTGCACTCGGTCCCCTCGTCCAAGTCATTGATGAATAAGTTGAACATCACTGGGCGCAGCACTGACCTCTGCGAGACACTGATGTATTTGTTTAAATGCTTCCTGTGGTCTCTGACATCTCTTGCTAATCCTAATTCCAAAAGGGCCTTGGCCTTCCTCATTGCATCCCTACATTATCAAATAATGTTCCTATATTCTTCCCATGTGATTTGGCCCACCTTCCATATTAGGCATGCTGTCTTTTTCTCATTAAGTTTTTGCAAGAGCTCTTTGCCCATCCACGGAGGTCTCCTTCCCCCTTGCCCAACTTCTTTCCTGTAGGAATGCACCGATCCTGGGTTTGGAGGAAATAGTGCTTGAATATTAGCCCACTCTCCTGGACCTTCTTTCCTTCTAGGACTCTGGCCCAGCTGATTCCTCCAAGGAGGAGGAATGTAGAGGTCAAAATCAGCTCTCTTGTACTGCACGGTTGCAATCCTACTTCTTCAACAGCTTCCTCCACGCAGGGTTGTGAATTCCAACATCTCAGGATCACTGCAGCTAAGACTGCCCCCCACCTTCACATTTTCAACTAGATCATCTCTGTTAGTATCAGGTCTAGCAGCATCCCTCTTCTTGTTGATTCATCTACAACCTCCACCAAAATATTATCCGCAATGTTCTGTAGGAACCACCTCGACTGTCTGCTCCCAGCTGTGTGATTATCCCAGCAGTCATCTGGGTGGTTGAAGTCCCCCATAAGGACCAAGGCTTGTGATCGCAAAACATCTTGCAGCTTCCTGAGTGACATGGTGTGCCATCCCCTACCTTATCATCAGCTTCCCTGAGGATACCGGCCCTTCCTCACCCCTGGCAAATCTGTTTAAAGCCTTATAAATGAGCCTTGCCCTATTTCCCTTCAGTGACTAGTGAGTGGACCCTAAATAACTCTAGATACAAACATCAACACTAAAGACATCTGAAGCAAGATGAGATAACTCCTGCAAGTATCACTAGCTTGCTTGTAGCTGTCCAGTAATATGTATTTAAATGCACTGTAGCAAATGGGATATAATTTAAGATCATGACGAAAATGTGATATAATTTAAGATCATTTATAAAGTCAGTGAATCCATGACATTGTGTTCTGAAGTGGATGTAAGTATGTGATTGAGCAGGAGGCCCAGAGCACTGCAGATCTTTCCACAATGTTTGCTTATGAAAGAGGAAAAATTGTTTAAAATGACCACAGAAATAATGCACAGTGGAAAAAGGAAAAAAAAAAAGAACTGATTTGTATCACCTCTCTTAAAGAGATAAAATTGATATTGTCATCATTAATAGAAGTAAAACCCAAGGAATAGGATTGGAAACCACTGAAGTAGGGCAACCTTTTTACAGTGGAATCAATTAAGTACATGCTGCACTCCTAAAATGCACCACTTCATTTTAAGGAGCTTAAGGTATGAATAACAAGGCCATAAAATGTTAATAACTATAATAACTGTAGCTTCTACAATATTTTTTAACTGTGCGGAACTATAATGTGACAAGTAACAGTAAAAAGAAAGTGCTAAAATGGATTTTAGAAAGCTGAAAGACTTTATAGAGAGAGCTTTGCTCTTTCACTTCTTTGACCTTGAAGTGAAAAAGGTCAAAATGAATGAAATGACCAAGTAGTGGGTTTTTTTTTTTTTAGCCACGCCCTACAAATATCCATCATATTTATTTTCCTACTAGTGCTTATATTACCATAGAGCCTAGAGGCCTCGTCATCAACTATTGTGCTAAGCCCTGAAAAACGTGCATTAAAGTGACAGTCTCTGCCTCTGAGAGCTTATATGCAAAGTGCAAAGCAGGAGAAAAAGGTTCATAAAAACAGACAACATGAGGAAACAAAGAAAATGTCGGTCAGTCTGATAAGCAATGGGTGACTGACAAAGTCTTTCTCATCAGATTCAGTGGTAAAAAGCTTTGTAAATGACTTGCAAGAAAATAATTTGGTGGATGATTCCAGAGAGCTCCCATCAGGCAGAGATGCAGGGGTCCCTCAGAGGTCTTTTAAACACCTGCAAGAGGGATGGTAGAGACTGGACAGTGAGTGCTAGGAGATCTGAGCTGATCCACAGTGAGGAAGAGCTTTCACAGGCCATACAGGAATTACAGAACAAAGAGAATCGGGAAACACGAACACCGAGGAGCAGTAAAAATTTTCAAATGTGCCAAAAATAGATAGCAGACCAAGAACTGTGTATGTGGCCCAAACCAGTTTCTGAAAACAAGGAAAATGTTTAGTATTCTCTTTCTGCTCTGCTGTCTAAGAGGACACAGCTGCAAGTCGTGAGAGGCATCTGATGAAACAGATCCACTGCTTCATTCAAGGCCTCAGAAAATAGCAGTTTCCTCATTTGAGAACTGCCCATCCATCACAAAGGAGAAGGACCTGAAAAGTGCTTTTGGGATGGCATATTTGACCCAACTTGAACTGCTTACTGTTAGGGCTGGTGAAGCTGGTGGTCTTATAGAAAGGAAGGTGCCACAGCTCCACAGAGGCATTTCTGATAATCTCCATTCTGGGGTCTCAAAGGTCTCCTGTGCCTTTGTAGAAGCAATCTTACAAAAGGAACTCAGTGGTGATTTCATTCTTGTTGGTGTGGAAAGTATATAGCCTATTATAGTATAAAACTGTATTGTGCATTTTTTTTCTGAGAACTAATGTCACAGGGGAAGGAAGCACTGGTTCTTCGTTCTTGTCCTCCCAAAGCCTAAGGTTGCTTCTGTCTTCAGCAAGAAAAAATGGTGCCACAGAAGGTAATTTAGAGCCAAAATTATTCTCCACTTGCAAAGCATTAGAGGAGTAGTTAAAGTATTGCTTGCATCAGTCTTCTACAAATGCTGAGTTGAGCTGCCAGGCTGCAAGACACAGCTTTCTAAAGGAACAGGGCACATTGTGCCTTGTTGTCCACAGACAACAGTCTTATCTAGGAAATTAGAGGAAACACGTTATTATTATACTTTCATTATTATGCTTTCACCATTAAAGGAGTAAACAATGTCATCTCCAGTATTTAGTTATTGTTGGACAGAACAGTGATTGTGTGCAGAAAGATACATCAGCAGAGCCAGAAGGTTTTTTCATCACTTATATTTAGTCCTGTGATTTTAAAAGCAATGTGAAATTTTCACTTAGGACAAACTGTAAGTTTGCCTGTGTAGGACTGACATCAGGAATTAGATTTAAATCAACGAATCTCTGGTGTCCATCACCTTTCTTAATAAAAATTGCCAGCCCCCTGGTGCTATCCTGATTATATTCTATTCCTTGCTCTTACCGCATTTGAAATTCTTCCTAATAACAGGAAGGAGAGAAGAGAGGAGGAGAGATAATAAGTGTGGAGAAATAAGAAGGGAGTGGAAAAAAGAAGGAAGGAAGGATGGAAGAATAGAAGGAAAGATGGAAGGAAGGGTAGGTTTCATTTGAAAAATGATTTTCCTTTAACACTGACCTTTCCACCAAATGTGAAAGTCTAAAGCATTACCCAGTTCTGTGCTTCCTTCCTTAAAAATCCAGTGCAGATTTATAGGTTTTGATCATCCCTTGGTTCAGTTTTCACAATTCTTGCTTCACTGGTCTTCTGCCTTCTCTTTTATGATTTTCTTTAGTATATTTAAGGCTGGTTTGTTTCCCTCGTGCTGCTTTCTGAGCTCCACTTAATGGTGCCTTGCCGGGGTCCCACTGACCATTTCATATTAGCATTTCCTGTAGTTCTCCCTGATTAAATCTCTCTCCATGTGCATTTCCCTGGCATAATGAAAGCTGAGACAAGCACATGTGCCAAGCAGAACACAAGTTACCAGTCAGATATGACTCCAGATTACAATGAAGATTGTGATTTGGCTGGTAGGTTCAGATGGGCAGAAACAAATCAGCTCTAGGCTAGAAGTTCTTTTGACCTTATTCTGGCTATTAAAACCAACTGAATGGAGTAGTGCAGGTTCAGTGCTGGGACAATTCCTCTAAACCAGTCCAAGAAGGAGAAGTTGATGCTTGAACATGGTCAGATTCAGCCCATGACCAGTCTACCTCTCCATGGTGGTATGACTCGTGCTGGAATATGTTTTTGATTCAGAGCACAGGGAGATAAAATTCATGCCTTCACAGCTTTGTTGGCATGTCTTTTTAAAGTTTTTAATCTGTCACAAATGGGTGCCTGCTAATTATCTAGGCAGATAGATTAGATACATGCTGCCTAAAGATGAGTAGTCACCTCTTTCTGTAAGGGTTTGTTTGCCTAAGGGATATCAGGAAATTAATTCCAAATTAATTTTTAATGGTTTAACTAACCAAAGTAAATACATATTATTAGGAAATTAAAGTGGATATAATTTGGCTTACCTTAAATCTCTTTACATGCACGTAGTTGTGTAATTTGGATTAGTTTTCCTGATTTTTCTTTATAGAGATGAGCCCTGAGCCTTCCAGAACTGATAGTTCATTCAGTATCATTATAATTCATGCCTCAAAACCCTAAGAGTCATCAGGTGAAAACTGTTTCCATAGAAAATCTCACTGCGTGTGTAAGGAATAGCACTCTACAAAGCTATTTTTGGATTAAAGATCTAAACACAAAAAAAAAATCAAATTTTCAACTACAAATTTTTGATTTGAGAAAGTGTAAGAGTATGTCAACTGCTCAGGCCATTTAGGGGGTATTTATGCATATATTCCAACATCTGTACCTAAACAAATGGCGATATTTAAGGGGTGTTCTCTCCAGGGCTGTGCACTTTTTTTTTTTCTCACTATCATTTATTGCAAAACTGAGTGAAATACGCCAGTCTGCCACTGTGAATTGCTGAATACAGTGGGAAATAAGAAACCAGAGGGATGTGAGTGTATATCCAGGCCCAGAGTCCAGAGTTCTATCCTTTGGAAAGTGTAATTTTAAAGAATCCCGAAGCCAAATTACTAATTACTATTATTTTTTTACACCTGAAACGCAGTGGGCTTGCATATATTTTCACAATATACAAGAGGGAGTTGAAAAGTGGTTCCAGAGTTTAAAAAATATTCCTCAGCTCAAATTTTCTTCCAGGTGGCAGCAATGGGAGTTATATTCCTGCCTCTGAGAAGGTCAGGGTTTATAAAACAAGGGTGAAAAATGGAAAGAAAAAATCTACCACTAAATGATCAGGAAAAGTAACTGAAAGAAGCTCTGATGCTCTTTATTACAAGCATTGTTAGTTTCAGATTATCGTCTGGGACATTAGAACCCCCATAGTGCATTTTAGGAATGAGCTTTGAAGAAAATTAAGTTATTGCAAAGAGAGAAATTCACGTGACTAATACAGACTTTCATGGTGTGGGTGTCTGCAGCTGAGCTGGTCACACTAGGCTCATTTCACAGAATTATGGATACCTCAAGTGCTAGGCTCATATCATATCAGACTCATCCAGAAAAGGTCAGGTGGATAACAGCATAGAAATGTTTGGTGTTGTTTTTTTCTCCAGGACCAAAGAAGGCAGCTGGGAAGGTGCAAACACCTACACACTAGATGGACAGAGACAGAGGAAAGCAGTTTCCTCTATAGTGTTGGCCTTCCATTTTCTATTGGATGAACTGAACTTTTCAGCATGATTGAAAATGTTTGCAATTTTTTTTTTCTATGTAAATATATATCTCATGTAAATGAACAGCCTGGTCTGTAAAACATTTCATTAAGCTCTGAGGGTAGTGATTTCTCACCCAGAATAATTAAGTGCATTTATACTGCAGAGAAATCACAGATGGCCATTTAGTATTTCTGTGACAGGAAGAGAAATATAAGGAAGGAATTGTACCCTGGTTCTGATCAGGATAGACCTGACTTAGAAGGAAAAACCTTATAATGCTGCAGGTTTATCTGCTCAAACTTTGTTCAGCCCAGATGAACTGCTACCCAATAATGCCACAGTTAAATGTGATATTATTATATTTGTAATGGGCACGTGCTTGCATCAAAAATACCACCATGCTCCTGATGGCATTGCTTGTATACTAGCAGAACATGTGACAGGTTGTGGTCACCCTTGCACCTTACCATGTGGGCTACAAAAAAGAAATCTCTGAGAAAACAGTGCGTGTGAAACCTGTATCTTAGGTCTGTAGATTGCCTCCAACAAAGGTCCGAAAGTCTCAATATGAGGAAGACATCCAGCATGTCTGACGCATCCTCACGGAGATGGGTTTGCTCTCTGTGTGCAGATCAGTACTTATGCAGCTAGTCTGCTGTATCACTGATGCTTTGGCTACCCGGTGCATGCAAAGTGGAACTGATAAGCACGTGCTTAATATTCTTTTGGTGGGCAGACCAGAGTGGATAGGGCTTTCATTTAAAAGAAGACAGTCCAGAAAATCTGAACATATAGAAGCTTGCCCCCTGTTCTACAATCTAACAAAAAAGGAGTCAGAATTAAATTTTTGGCCTTCCTCAGCTGCTAAGTAGTATATACTAATACTAATACTAATACTAATACTAATACTAATACTAATACTAATACTAATACTAATAATAATAATAATAATAATAATAATAAAAGGCATCAGAGACAGATGTGGAAGTCATGGCCAGTCACTTACAGCTTCCAGATCTGGGAAGCTTTTTTTCACTGTAGCCAACACCAAAGTATTTTCAGTTATTTACTTTTAAGAGCTTATCTTCATTGAATTTATCACTAGGAAAAGACTTAAAAAGGGAAAGAGAAACAAAACTAAGTCTTTTTTTTTGTCGTTGTTTCCCTGACAGTACCTTGGGCTGCTAATCAAAATGGAGCAGAGAGGAAAAACGTGAAAAGTAGTTTGCCTGGTGGTATCATTCCTTTACCAAACTCTAACTAATCAGGCAGCAAACTGAAGATGAAATTTATTTCTGAACCATTTAATTTTTCTTGTATTTATTTAATCACTGAGAGTAATTTTATAAAGACTATTTAACAAAGAAATTCATTAAATACAACCACCCGCAACCTATCAATTAATAGCTCGTTGTTGTGCTTGAGTGGGAACATGTGCATGTTTCTTACCATTTACTATGCAAACTGTGTAGTTACCACCAATTACTGAAAAAAATATAATTTTCCATTTAATAAATCTTCACAGATTTGATCTTTCATAAGAATGAACCACTCCTGACCTTCTATTTTATCTTGCATTATATTTCGGGAAAAAAATATGTACATGAGAAACCTGGAAATTAATGATGGATTCCCAAGCCATGTTTAAAAAATGAAAGAGGGAGAGAGTGGAAAGAAAGGAAGGAGGAGAGAGTGACCAAAATGAATTATTTGAATTGAAAGACATCAACCTTGTCTGAAATGTGCAAAAGCAAAAAATGAATAAACTGGTCTAGTCCTACACGGATATTACCCTTCTCTCACACTGTCTTTAGGAACTTGTTAAAAAACAAACAAACAAAAAAAAAAAACCCTAGGATACTAAATCTATTTTTAGTGAATTTTGGCAGAACATGAAGTCCAGAATTCATGCAAACTCACTGTTAGCTTTGCTTGCAGCGTTTCGTTTAGTAATATTATCACCCTTGACTCCCCTTGGATGACAAATCAAATCTTAAAGATACTGATTCCTCTCCTGCAGGTGTCTTTTCCCTTCAACTACAACCAAAGTTCACCAGATATGATTTTTTTTTTTAATAAAAGGAGAAAAAAAATCATATTTATTTTCAGTGTCAAATATCCTCCCCCAAAACAGTGTGTTAGGCTGCTGCTCCCAGCAAGGACAGTTTTACACGCAGCCAAAGCTGATTTGGCATTTGAGGCAAATCTGATAAAGCATCTTGCATGTTTCTCACCCTTTCCATATGCCATAAGATAGGACTCAGTAGCTTAAACATAGCAGTCTGGTGTTATTTGAGATTTGCTGGGATATCCCCCTTGTTCTCCACTTGCCTCTCTGGGAGATTCCCAGTCCTATCAACCAGGTCCCTGGGGTGTTTTAGATAAACGTATCTAAGTAGTATGTCTAAAACAGCAAGTTTTAGGCAATTGAATCTTTTTCCCCTTTTTCCAGTCCACTGTTGTAATGGCATCCTTATGGACAAGATAATTTATTAACTGAATGGAAAGAAGCACATATTTACAGAGGGTAGGGAGAAGACACACTAAGGCTCAAGGATCTCAATATTTATTTATAAGCCCTGACCCCTGAGCAGATACAGCCCCGGTCTCCACCTCAGAGCTGTTTCAGGGCTCAGAGCAAGGCCTCTGAATATATAAATATGAACTGATGTCTCTTTAATTGATTTCACACAGTTCATTTGTGTGATATGAAACTGAGTGTTGTTGCTGGCCTCCAGATCTACTGCAAGGAGATTTGAGCTGCATTAAAAAAAAAAAAAATCCATTTTCCATTTTGTGCCCCACATTTTTCTGTAGAATCTAAGTAACTTCCAGCTATATTTTCCTTGTCATATGAGGTTCATTCCGACTTTCATCTTTTTTCATTGCCAATCGCTTTAACATAAGACTTCTGATGAGGGTATTTGAGTTTTTTGTGTATATATTTCTATACTACTGTGTGCATAAAAGTATTGTTGGGTGTTCGTGATCATTACCTTCCTTTAAGAGTTATACATAAACCAGGAAATTCTGTCCTCGGAAGTTTTATAACATCTGCAGTGTTGCAATTAGGGTAAAGTAAGATCAGAAGCTTTGGGGCTTCAGAGGGGGATAAAATAGGAAAAAAGATGTCCCTTCCTCACTATGATGTGCAATGGGTCATACTTGTCCTCTCAGAATAATTACTTGATGACTGAACATACTGAACATGCATCCCTCAAATCATTGAGATAAATTAGGTGTTTCATTGGCTGGCATAGGTAGGAAACACAGCCTCTTAATAGCAAACTTAGCAGTTCATTCTGATGAGACGTGCTCAAAATTGTGAACATGTATTTGCCATGTATTTGAAAGGACAAAACCCTTTTCTTGAGATCTTAGCTCATGTCCAGCTCTTGTCACTTGTTCTTCTGTGCGGATTGGCTTAATTCCTGTAGGAAGAGACTTCTTGGTGACCAAAAAATCAGTGCTGGCAAATAGCTCACGCCAGAACCTGAATATTTCAAGCCCTTGTGTGCAAGAGCTTGAACATGTAGGTGATCATATAGAACATTATAAAGAAAATGTCAAGTCCATACTTATTTTTAATGTATGCGAGCTCTTAAAAATTGTTTGAACTTTATGTTTCCGTAGTGCTTTGCTTTTTTAATAGATATCAAAGATCTTCTAAAACAAAATATCTGTTTTTGATCGGGGATTCACAAATCAACAGTCAACAGTGTCAACAGTGTCAACAGTGATGGGAGATAATTTTATTTATATAAAAATGTAGATTTACATGTGTGTGTGTGTGTGTGTGTGTGTGTGTGTGTGTATGTGTGTGTGTGTACCTTCTTTTTCAGAGGCAGAGCTAAAGAAGTCTTTCCTGCCTTGAAATCTGCTAAATTCAAATCCATCTGAATCTTTTCATAGACATGATCACACCTCTGGAAAAGTTCTGCAACAGCAGTTTCTCAAAATGCATTAACACTGTAGAAGAGTTTCTACTAAGGGCTAGGGAAAAAAGTAAAATAAAACAATCTGTAAGTTGGAAGCAATTTTATCGAATTGCAAATAATCAGGCAGAGCATATGGGGAGGTGGGACAAAGAATAAACAAAAAGCATTGTACTCACATTACTCAGTGGAGGTAACTAGATCCTTTTGAAGATTGGGTAATGTGAGTACCATGCTTTTTTTTTATTCTTCCCATCAGTGTCTGGTGATACTGGGGCCCATCTGAGATGCACCAAAGACCCATGGAGCAAACTGCCTCTTGTAAATAACCTTGTTTTGCCTTGTTTGCTCACGCCTCCTTCCTCTGCCCATCATGACCCCTCTGCTGCATCCCAGGGAAATACATCCAGCTGGGAACAAAGCAAAGCAAAGGCAGCAGCAAAGTTTCCATCATATATATTCAACATGCCACGTCCCAGCATTACTTCTTCCCCAACACCAAGGTGCAGTGAAAGACTGCAAAGAAAGTTAGGGTTTTTTTCCGAGTGAGCCTCTTGTGAGGCATTCCCGAACTCGCTGCCGTAGAGAATTATGAACCCATCACTGGAGAATAAATAATGCGGGAGTCAGGGGAAGGTCATACCAAGCCTCTCACGCTTTTCGAAAACTATCTTTAAAGTGTCTGGCCAGCATCATGGCTCACCCACTCACTGAGAAAAGCCGCTTGCCTTTCTCCTGTAAATGTATCTGCTTATGGTGCAATGCCGTAAATCTGCCTGGCAGCACTCCCCCGTCCTCCGCTCCATCTAGGAAAAGCCTTCTGCTCTAAAGTAGTTTACATTTAGAAGAGAACAGTGTTATCCTCACTATTTAAAGTTTTCTCCTGCTTTTTAATGTAAGCTGGTGGGTACTGGCCGCTAAGCTAAGATAATTCCGGAAGGATCTTTAGCCAAGGAAAACACACATCTACAATACAGAAATATTTTTCTTCCATTCTTGATCATTGTGATTTCCCTTGAGAGCTTCCAATCTATTATTGTGTTTATTTTCCAGTGCTTTATAACTAAGATTACTGTAGATGTTGCAAAGTGCTTTGCCTGAAATTTGTCTCTGCTGAGAGATGAAACAAGGTATTCTTCAAAATAAGTAAATAATTATAATCTGCTCTCTCCCTTTTATTTACGGAGAGGGGTTTGACTTTTGCCTTTTCTGGTAAAAAAAATTGCTTTCATTAGCTGTATTTCTATGAAACTAAAGCAGTCCCTTAGGAAAGAGAAAAGAGAAAGCAGTTCCTGGCTGTCTAAACCTTGCCATTGATCAGAAATACCAGCCTGAGAAACTGAGGCAGTTTAGAAACTTGACTTGATTTAGGTACAAAAGGTTGGATCTTGTTGCAACAAGACCAAGTTTAACAGCTGAACTGGAAAGTAAAATTTCACTGCTATTTATTAAAAAATAAACAAATAACATGCAGTGTGCTGCATGGCTTATTGTGTAGCCATTTGGTGCTGAGCGAGCTACGCTCACCAGCACTTGTGAAAATCTCCATCTTCGTCCCCTTGCAGATAATCAGATGGGTCAGGGCTCGCTTTTTTGAGGCAGGATGGAGATTTGGAGACAAGAAGAGATACTGCACAAGAGGCTGAGACTGTTCGCAAAACAGAGCATAATTGAGCTGTAGTCACAAACTGCAAGAGGAAAACCTTTAAAAGTTCCTGAGATTGATGTTCATGACAATGCTTTTAATTCTTTGCTTTGCAATTAGAGGTCTGTTTCAGAAACTAACAATTTGGAAACAGTGGCAGTATTTGAGATGGATGAACAACATTAAAACAAACAGTATAATTTGCAGCTAAGTGAAATGTGTTGTGTTGGCCTGAATGCTATTTCTAAGGGGAAACTTACATTAATAGGAAAGAAAGCGTCAATTTTGGTTCAAGCTCAAAAGAATACATATATATTTATATATAATATACATATATATATGTGTATGTGATCTTTTGAATCTGGCTATCAATGCACACCATCTGTCATTTGCCAACCTATGTGTTAATGCAAATACCATAAGTTCCTGTCAGGGGGCAGGGATTTGGGAAGCTAATTTGCTTGTGCCAGCTTTGGGGATGGATAAGTTGAATTCTAAGCACTCCTAACCTCTGGATGCAGAGAAATCTGCAGAGCCAACTTGTTGAATCAGTCGCAACAATACTTCCATTTATCCCTTTGATGGGCAATTGTCATTGAAATAGATGATTTGACTAAATAGTTATGTACAGCTGGTAGCTAATGGATGGTTTTCTGTAGAAAACTGAGCAAGGTTTGTTGCCTTTCACAGAGCTGTATTGTTTCCAACTCTATCATGCTATATTATCTACTGAGATTATTTAAAACATTTTTGATACTTTTGTTAAATGAAAGAGACATCTGGTGAACCTGAAGACCCAGGAATTCCTCCTCTTGTTGTCTGCTGAATGAGAGGCTGCTTCTTTTCCTGATTCAGGGTCTACCCAGGAACAAGGCTGAGCTTGTAGTCCCAATACCAAGGCAAGGAGTACGAACACAGTTGGTCATTGAGTTCAACACAGACAGGGAACCGTGATGCAGCTCTACTAAAATGTTGTGGTTTTGATTTGGTTACCTTAGTAATCCTGGCCATATCTGGCAATACTAATAAGTCATCTGCAGATTGCTGGACCACTGCTGCCCAAAAGGTCCCCTCTACTCCTACACGTGCTTGCAGTGTCTCTGAGGCTTGGCTGCCTCCTTAACCACTTGTGAAATCTGGTAATTCCTCACAGCATTACCTGTAACATTTCCTCACTTCTTACAGTGTAATTTTGTTCCATTCAGTGTTTTCTCTCATGTTAGGTCCAGTATTTTTTCCTGTTTTCCTCAGTTAGTTCAACCTTAGGACAGAGCCTGGTCAACTGGCTATTGTAATTAACTGTTTAACACTCACCTTTAAGGTTTGATTCAAAACCTATCAATTTTATTAGCTGTCTTTTCATTGACTTCCATGGGCCTCGTATCAAAACTTTAATGCTACTGCTTAACTCTGAGAGACCAGAGAACCTTAGTCACTAAAAAAGCAGAGAGGACAATTTTTGCCACCACCTGGGAACAAATCATTTTTCTAATGAGTAGACCTAACCTCCCACCTAACCTAATGCAAGCATAGTAATTGGGAATCAGATACCAAGTACATCTGCTTAGTATCTCTATTCTTTATTTTGAGCATCTGGCACTCAGGTAGAGGTGGATTAAAAGCATGGTCATTACAATAGTTACAATTCCCTTTGGGTTTAAGTCCCCAGGCTGCTATAGAATCATTATTTTTACAGTTCCTCTGTTTGCATTTCAGTCTGGAGGAGTCTGATTTTAAGCGATGTAAGCTATATTTTGCTCTTATTTGTAATGCCTAATCAAAACAAAGCAGAAAATCCTTATTTCTGACCTTCAGCTGTTCTTAAAACTATCACAGGAATTCTGCTGGTCTCAGTGAGAACAAGGATGGGGATAAGATACCTGGAGATCTACAGAAGACAGGAATAACAAAATTAACATTTTGCACTGACTGGCCTGTTCCTTTCTGGTTAACATTAATGTATCTGTAGGTGTTCTAACTAATTAACTCATTCACCCAGATTTAAGAATAATTCCTAATTAAGTATCTCAAGTAGCCCAAAAAAGTTTTTTTAGAAAAATAAGTCTGGCTTAAGAATTTCTATTTTACGAACCACTATTCTTTCAAAATCAGCTAGATTATTTTCCCTTATAGGTAAGGATAGAGTGTCTAGCATCAGGACTCAGCTGAAATCAGAGTTTATTTCTGGAGTCTACAAGAAAAATTGGAAAGGACAATGCATTGGGTGAACACTGACATATTGATTTTGCTTCTTAATCTCTTGGCGTTGAAGACATTGCACAGCCCTGTGCTTTATAAGTGCAGTCCCCTTTCCCCTTTTGCCCTCCAAAATTGGTAATGTAGTCTTTAATATATTAACAAGGAAGAAAAGCACTACATCATTAAAAACAGCGTTATTCTTTTTCTTTCATGAAATGTTAGGCTCTGGCATTTCTGACAATTCTCTCTTTAAACAAAGTTTGCTAATGCATTTCTTTGCTTGTCTAAGTATCAAGTTCCACAGCTTTGTAATCACTGGATCTTTGCCACAAAAAATAAAAGCCCATAAAATAATTAGGAAGTACACAAACTAATAATAAGCATTAGATTTTTAAATGGGCTTTAATTAAATTACCATAATCTGATTATACATGTTCAAACTAACTTTTTTGGAATCACTGCTTTTCCTTGTCGCAGCTGTTCATGGCAAGGAACAGCACCATGCTTGGTTTGTTAACAAGAGCTAAGTCCTGCAGAGGAAGATTTTTCTTTTATTCCTGATTATTTATTTATGTATATTTATATATAGATATATTCACAAAACGACCAAGGTAAAAAAGATCCTAGAGAGAAGTTGTTCACACTGTTTTTGAAATACAGCTTTCATCAGATGCAGAAAAAGTGTGATAGGTTTTTAGATATTGAAGTCTTGCTCCTCATAACTGAAACATTAGGAATCTCAATTACAGGAGGAAGTGTTATGAGCTTCCATAAAGACATCACATTCGAGACTGAGAGCTGTACAGCTTGTCCAGACTGGGATCAATCAATCTCAGTTAGCTTGTGTTTCTACGTCTAGACACAGCCTCGGTGGAAGACAGCAGGGGGTGAAAGAAATGCCCAGTTAGACCTCAAGGAAGCATGTCAGCTTTTGTAAGAATTATAGCAGCAGTGACTGATTCCCTCATAAGTGTAGTGGTCTGAGAAGGAAAACTAAAGAAAAGCTAATAATAAATGTGCAGCAAGTGGCAGGCAGAATATCCAAGTGTTACTGATTTTGGAGCAAATATTCTGTAAACTTTGGAGGCTGACAGTGGCCTAAATTAGCCAAATTTAGCTACGAGGTAAAGACAAAGAAGATTTAAATCTCTGCTGCTTTATCTTATAAACAGGTGTACTGGTTTTGATGATTAAGAGACTGGAGCACCTATTGTATGAGGAAAGACTAAGCGAGCTGGACTTGTTTAGCCTGGAGAAGAGAAGACTGAGAGGGGATCTGATCAATATGTCTAAGTACCTGAGGAGAGAATGTAGGGAGGAGGGGGTCAAAATCTTCTCTGTGGTGGCCAGTGATAGGACAAGGGGTAATGGGTGCAAGTTGAAACCCAGGCAGTTCCATGTCCATGTGAGGAAGAACTTTCCTGTGAGGGTGACAGAGCCCTGGAACAGGCTGCCCAGAGAGGCTGTGGAGTCTCCTTCTCTGGAGATCATCCAAACCTGCCTGGATGCCACCCTGTGCCCTGTGCTCTGGGTGCCCTGACGGAGCAGGGGGTTTGGACTAGACGATCTCTAGAGGTCCCTTCCAACCTCAACCATTCTGTGATTCTGTGATTCTTTAGAAATGATGCAGCGATAGCAGTAGATGGTGTAAATCATGGTTAATCTGTACCTAGTTGACGTTTACAGAAAATCTGGTAGATGAATTTATAATGAAGAATGTGTAAGAAATAACTTCAGCTCATATTTTTACCAGCTGAAACACAACCTGGCCAGATGTTCAGCAACTTTTATGGAATGTTTGAATATCAAAGTGCTCCTTAGCCTAGTTCTGCAGTGTTCTGATGGTACCATGCTGTGAAAACTCCCTGGTGCTTGCCTTCTCCTCATCATTTTCTCTTGGATCTTGTGATTCCTCTTCTTTTGTTCTATCTCTGGTAAAATTCAGGTGCTCAGCCTTGGCCTTGGATTCTGCTGTCCTAACATATCTCAAATGGCTCTTGGCCACCAGAGAGTCATCCAGACTCATTAATGATTGTTCCTTCAATCCATGGCAGGTTCCTCAAATGACTAAGCCTTCATCTTCAAACACACAGCCAGAATTCTTAAGTTATTTAGAACCAAGTTATCCAACTCATTGCAGTCTTAAGCACTCAACAAGATCTATAAAATGAAGGAGATTTGCAGTGTACATGATGGAGCAATGAACTGTCAAGTTTTATCAGTGCTTCTTTACAGAGAACTGTGTAACTCACGGCTTTACTATTCCCCAGTATGCTGTTGTCCCAAATTCGTGCCACTGAAAACCTTATGCTGTATAACACCACGCTTTCAGACGACTCCCCCATCCATAGACATAATTGCTTCCATCTTCAGATTCTGTGAACCTGCACTGGCTCATTTAATTCAGTGAAGCACCTGAGCTGTCGAAAACAAACACTTAAAACATGAGTGTACATTTTTAAATGCAGGAAAAAAAAGCAGGAAAAAAAACCTGGGAACGCAGTTCAGTCTCTTGAGACGTCCTTTCTAGACTAGCATTTCTAGGCAGAATTCATTATTTGCAAAATATTTTACAGCTTTACCCAAAAAAACTGTTGTGGCTCACAATTTAAGATTAATGATTATGAAAGTTGTTTTAACTTTTAACCACGTACGTGAGCACTACAGAACTTGCACACCTTCTCATTGCAATAATGAAACCTGAGGAAAGATCTAAGTATACAAGTGGAGATAAAAAAAAAAAAAAAAAAAAAAAAAAAAAAAAAAAAAAAAAANAAAAAAAAAAAAGAAAACACCTCTCTGGCTTCCTCAGTAAAATAGCACAGAATTAAAAAAGGGAAAGATTGTCATTTAAATGTAATTCTCATAGTAAACCAGCTTAAAAAAAAAGAAAGGAAAAAAAATCTTTTTAATACTCCTAATAATCCTATTCATGTTCTCAGATGAAATAATAAAGGCTTCTAATTTTTTTCACAATGTTCATTCCGTAATCAAAATTCAACACTGAGGAATTATCACGGAGATGCTGCCATGTTTGTGAAATGTACTCCTCATTGTATTAAGATAAAGAAAGTTCCTATTCATGCCACAGATTGCTTGTCTTTTGAGATATATTTTGTAGTCCATTTAGTCCATTTCCATAGTATGAAAAGAACAGAGAATTGTAATTAAGTGCAGTAGAGTATACAACACTATAATCATAATTGCTCGAATTATATTCACAAATTTCCTCACATGTTTTGCAGATGCTTTCTCTTTTATCCACATGCCATGCAGTTCGTGTTCCCATTTTGTACAAGTTGCCATCAATTTGGTACCACATGTTTTATGTGTCACCATGCTTTATTTTTTTCTTTTTCTTACTTTTATTTTTTTCCCCCCTTTCTCTCCTCCTTTGTGGAGGAGAATGAGGGTGTGATTCACTAAAAACGTCCTGCAGATTTCATTGTTTCTTCCATTCTCTAAGCCCCTAGGGGCACCTTTCATTCAGCATCTGGGTTGTCATTTGCTCAGCCGTGCAGTGGATTATCCACTTGAAAAGGAAATGCACCGAATTGTGTGCTCAGCCCATCAACCTGGAAGTTCAAGAAGTGTAAAGTACTTCTCCCCAGGAACAAACTGTGAAATGTATTTGAAATCGGAGGGTTTTTTTAATTAATTACGAGTGGCATTTGTAAGCCTCCCGCTGAAGGCTGCCATGGTGCTATAAGTGGCATCATTTGTGCCAACTTACAATGTTAAAAAAAAAAAAATCCTACTTTAGTATTAGTTACATAGCCCTACAAGGGACTTTGTTACTCAAAATTTCTAACGCCTCAGGATCAGAATTTTTCTCATCTCTTACTGGAATGAGAAGATACAGAGATTTAGATAGAAGATACAGCTAGAAGTCGAGAAACAGATATAAACAATGCTATAGGCTGAATATGACCATGAAGGGTTTCTCTGTTTCTAGACGAGGAGAACCAGCACACTTCAACATCTGCATATTTCCTGAAAGCTAAACATGATACAAGCAGAGTCAATCAACAGGTTACAAACAGAATTTATTTCAGTCCTAGACCTGGACTTTCGCAGGCTAACAAAGAAGGGGAATTTTCCTGCTAGATCCCTTGTTTTGCCATAAAACCTGTAGAGTGTTCCCAAGAAGAAAAATTAAACTCTACCCCATCACACCCTTCTTATCGCTGGGTGCCCAGCCTGCACTCAGTGCACATCATTCTGTTTCTTGTTTTTTGTTTTTTTTCACTTATCCCCATTGCTGCTGAGTTACCAACATTTTTGTGAGGTCAGGAGGAATCTAGGATACAGATTACAGAGACTTCTGCTGCACTTCTCTGTTCCCTCCTACCCAGCCAGTATTTAGTATTGTGGATCTTATCTGCAGCTTCTATGTTCTTATTGGTTTTTATATTTGCGGAATCATTCTGCCAAGAAATTTGATGCTGCTGGGATTTCCCCTCAGCACCCTTAAAAATCTTCAAATATCAGTGGTTTCTATTTTGAGATTTTTTTTTTTAATGCATCGCGTTTGCTAGATCTAGAAACATAACATCATGGACAAAATGTGAACAAGCCTCTTCCTTTGACAAAGTTATTTTTCAGAACCTTCATGTCTGATTTAATCTTTTCGTTTAATTTTTTCTTCCTATCATCTTCAAAGTTCTCTACAAAAAGGAAATCAAAGGTTACATATGCAGCTTTTAATGGACACATACCCATTTCAGTACCACTTCCCCAAGGTATCTTTTTCTCTAAGAGAACTAGAGTTTCATAGGTTTGCATGTTTTCTTGCACTGTTTTTCATTTCAACTTTTGAGTATTGGGTCTTTCCTTTGGTACCTTTTATTTTCTTAAGAAATAATTTATCAAAAATCAAAGCAACATTTGGGTTTTGTAGCGCTTTTTTATCCTGCAGGAATGCATTCATGTTTCCCTGTTTGTGTTCTTTATTTATCATAGTTAAAGGCATAAAATAATAACTTTGAAATAGGATCTTTGAGGGACAGTGAGTTGAAAGAGCGATTTGGGATAGACCGTGGGGGGGAAAGCGCCCAAGAGAGGAAACTCGATTTACTTAGTTACTGTAACAGCTGAAACCTGGTGTTTCTACACTTGGTGTCATCAGAGTTATTCATAGAAGAGTAGCTGGTGTTTACCAGGGCTATGTTCTTCAAATGCCTGCCAGAAACGGAGTGTGTGGTTGTTTTTGCTGATCAGGATTCACAGCTCTAAAGGGAGGCTGGAAGAGAGAGAGCCTTATGAGATCTTGTGCTCTGAGGCTCCTGGTCAGTGGGAGTCTGTGGATGAGGGTTGCCCTTGAGCCTCAGTGATTTCTGAGGTTGGGTCATGTGAAATCTGTGTGTTGAAATATGTGGGATGAAATGATCAGAGTGCACAATTTAGCAGAATGGGACAGGATTCTTGGGATATCACAGTGATATTTCATGTCTGTACATCTTCAGCCTAAACCCTTCAGTCTTTAGTCTTAACCCTCCCACCAGTTCTCTTAAGGAGATAAGCATTTACCATGCTCATTCTACAAAAAAAAAAATTAAAACAGGAAATAAAATCTCTGCCCTGACTAAAGCCAACAAGAAAATCAGCACGAGAGCCGTCATTTCTATCTAGCAGTTCTTGCTTCCAGTCTTGCACACAGGTCACCTCCCAAACCTCCGTACCCATCTGGATGGCTTAACGCCTCCTCACTGCCATTCCCATCCCAGGGCTCCACTCTCAGCACTTTCTACATTTCAAGCTATGATAAAACACCCATTAGAACAGCTTGGAAGTAGCCCCATTTAAAATGCATTTGTTCCTGTGTCTGCTGTGGATATAGAGATCAAAGAGGAATTTGTGTGGCAATTTTCTGCATTAAAATGATGCTCCTTTAGAGCCAAAAGGATGTTTTTTTCTGAAATTACCCTTGTGTTTTCTGCTACCACTGCAAATTTATGTCTAATTTGTTCTCCACAATCACCCACCAACTGGAAATGTGTTTCAATTCCTTTTTTTCCTAGCTAAATCACGTTTTTACATTGTAATTTCTCAGAATTCCTGAATAGTTTCTTTTCACCCTAATGTGCAATGCCTTCCAATTTAGTACCACCTGTAACTCCCATTTACATGCTGTTTCCAGTCCGCTCACAGTATCACAGTAGCATTTTAGCAGATCCCAGTGGATCCCCAGCTGATACCTCTGGTTTAGTAAAGCCACCAACCCAGTTCAGAGTGCACATTTTTGCTAACAAACTTAGAAAGAGGAAAAAGAGGGAAGAAGAGAAAGAAGAAAGGAAGATGAAGACAAAGAAGAAGATGAGAAGAAAGAAAGATAAAAAAGAAATTAAAAAATAAAAAGAAGAAAATAAACAGAAATAAAAGGAAAGAAGGGAGGGGATTGTTAGGAAAATGGAGTATAATAGCACTACTGTTGCAGTGCTTTTAAGTACTCAGATCAAAAAAGTATTTCCAGATTTAAAAATAATAGTGGGTTTTTTTAAATGTGAAATGATAGAGTTTCTTTCCCTTGAAAACAAGAGTTATGCACACAGAATGACCTGTCTGGCAGAAAGCCTATTTCCAAGGAAAATACATGATTCTCTATAGTTTTTGCTGATTCCAGAGTCTGAGGTTAGTGAGTCATTAGACTATGTAAAAAAAAAAAAAAAAGTGTTTCTGTTTCATTTTGCATTTAATCAAAACAACGGTGAGAGGAACGGTCTTTTGTTGTTGTTGTTGTTGTTTTTTCTGTAAAAGTCCACTAAGCTATTTTTATTCCTGTAACGCATGGTTGTAAACAGGAGTATTGTAGGATCCATATTTATGAATGCTGAGAGGTTTCAGAGATACAAAGAAGTGACCGGCAATTTGACATCACAACAAGCAAAAAATAAAATTTAAAAAAAAGGTTTAAAACACTTTTAGTAATAATGTGCAGAGATGCAGTCTAATGGAAACAAGTTTGAACTGGATTTCGTATAGTCTGTGTTCTACACAGTCTACAGGCTCAATGTGACTTGATCCAACAAATATACCAACAGTTAGCATAAAAGCAAATATAAAATAAAATAAAATAAAATAAAATAAAATAAAATAAAATAAAATAAAATAAAATAAAATAAAATAAAATAAAATAAAATAAAATAAAATAAAATAAATAAAGATAGAGTTCATAGAGTTAAACCAAAGCTTGCAAGTGATACTGAGACTGTGTCTCATAGACAGAAGTAGTGTATGTTTAATTTTAAATAGCCTGACTTTCTACGGGTGCTGAAGACCTCTAGTCTCCAATGGGAAACTTTTCATTTCACCATCAAACTCTATCTGGAATTGACAAAAAAAAAAAATCTCATATTACCTGAAGCTGGGGTTCACATATGTGTCGGGAATAGCATTATTTCCTTACTTTCTTTTAAAAATGAGATGTTTGGATGCGTCCATAGTAGACACTCAATGCTGGAAGGTTGGAAATTTGTTGATAATTTAGCTAAATGTTGAGCAAGTGATGTCTTCACTACATGCTTATCAATTCCTGCCTCTGCTATTGACACCTATTTGTGGCATCTGTACATAAACATCAAGATTTGGCCAGACAGAAGTTAAAATCCTCCCTTGTTTTTCTGATGTCCAAGCTGAAAGGGCTGGGGAAAAGCCATTCTATTTAAAAACAGATTAAGAAGCAGACTCAGGACCTGAGGGATGAAAAAGGACCACAGATTGGTGAGGTCGGGTAAGGAGCATGAGGGAACAAGGTGTACTAGAAGAGCAGAACTGGTTGGGAAGGATTAGGCAGATAAGAAATTGCATGTGAAAGCAATGGTGGAGTTATTGAAGGAAAAAAAAAGTAAAATAAAGATGCTAATTAGCTGATATTTGAGGGAAGTCAAAGGCTGAGAACAGAGGACAGAAAAGATAAAGCTTCCTGCCAGGATCCCTGGGGAGGAGGGATCAGATGGCGCTTGGTGGCATCAGCCAGTGGGAATCTTGTGCAAGCTGTGTCTGCAGTACAGAGCCTCCCGGGGCTCGTGAAATGTCTGCTAACCACCACTTCACAGGAACGGCTCTGCTATTCCCGTCACTCCCTATTTTACTGGCATCAGTCTGAAAAAATGTAACTAAAGCTTCCAATTCTAATGAGGCATCATGTAGGTTTTAGCGCTACGCCAAAGAAGATAGTTTTCTTTTTGACCAACTTCCTTCTTCAAAAACTAGGAAACTACATGCAAAAGCACTACCTAAAAGTGCTGTTATAATAAGATTATGAAAACCAGGCATGCAATAGTTAAACACACAAGAAACTTCAATTCATTGTACACCCCTCTCTGCCTTCCACCCTGCACTGCAGTACAGCTGGAGTTCATTAATATTTGTGAAGCACTTAAAATGACAGAAAATCCCATATGGAAATGAACAGCAGAGTTTGGCTAGATAGTGTGTAGTGAAGAAAGAAGGAAATAAAGAAAAAGAATCCAAAAGGCCACACACTGCATAGGGAAGAGAAAGCTGCATACTGTGCTGTATTTCTGGGCTCTGAGTCCAGGTCATTCGAAAAAACACTGTGTGGTCACATGATTAAAGACCTGGATTATATATTTATATAAAGGGGCACACACACAGAGCTCTCATTCTCAGGAGAACTTGACCTTCCACTCATTAATGCTGTTCTTGCAATGTGGCTTTGGATGCAGTGGGTAAATAGTTATGTACATATGTTTTTGCATATCTGTAAATGTATTAAAGTGAGTTAAGCACTAGTAGTCCATGCTTAGGACTTTGTACCTTATTTTCAGGGTTATAGAGGATCTGTGATTCTTGCCAACAAGGGCCGTGGGCTCATGCAGCTTTGTTTTGAGGAGCCAGATGGCACAGCCCAGTCTAAGATTCTTGTACACCAGAAAAGCACTTCCATAGCCCCTTAAATATTGGAAACTGCACAAGCTTTGAGAATTCTTTCCCTCTGGAATCTCTGTAAGAGGACATCATGACCTATCAAGGAATAGGAAAAGGGCTTTTTCTATTTGAGGGTAGTTTTCCTAAAGAGAAGGAACCAGTTTTGTCAGTATAGAGACATAAGCAGTGAAGATATTAGTTCTGTTTGTAAGACACAATCTTTTAAGGGGACAGTATAAGGGTGTTCATCTCCCAACAAGGGACTATCACAAAACACACTACCTAAATTTTTGGCATTGCCTTCTGTTCTGTAGATCTATACCAATGCATATTAAAAAATAAAAATAAAAAGATTCCTGTATATGGAATACAAAAACCTCTACCAACATGATGCTTCAATTCTAATGTTTCTTCCCATGAGGTCAAAATGCGAAAATAGAACATCCATGACAGATGTTTCTTAGAATGCTTAATTTTGCAGTAAGAAAGCACTCAGACTGCAAAGTGTAAGACCCTCTACAGAACAGATCTGCCACCTGAACAAATTAAATACAGGGTTGGGGGTTTTTTTCCCCTTTCAAAAGGTATTTCTGATTAATGTTGACAGATCATTGTGGCGCTGATCATCAATTAGTTAATGTTTGTACAGTACTTTGAAGATGTAGAACTCTATAAGTACTGCACGTTGCTATTATTACGAGTACACTTCAAGATCCTTAGGTAACTGTTGGGAGTACAGTAGACACGATCTTAATCTATTAATAGCCCTTTATAAGTGCAGTTGTTCACAGACTGCCAAAACATCGCTATTGTAGTATTTTTTTTTTTTCCTCCAGATAGCATGGATGTCATGAATGTTAATAGCAAGGAAGCAAAATTGCTCCTGTCATCTTCTTCCCAGTTTTGTGCATGCAGTATATGAAAGAGTCTGTCTCCTGAAAATGACAGGAGAGAGTCACAACCCCCTAAGACTCCAATCATCTGCATAAAGTCTTTAATTTGGGATTTGAGTGCTGGATAATTAGTAGTTGAGGTAGAATCACACTGCTTTGTGAGTCCCATGGCCCAATTAGTAAATCAGATTGTAAAAGGTTACTAGAATAGGCCTTTAATCTTACCAGCGTCTTAGTGTTACAGCAAGCTGCATTCTGCACCGGGGACAGGGGATGGAGGAAGGATATGGTGTTGGGTCAGGTGTGTCACTGCAGGGTGTTGTTACAACCCCACGGATATCAGGAACCCTCCAGATCTACATCTGCCGAGAACCCGGCTCCTGGGGTTATAGTTGGTATGCATAACATCTGCAAATTGATCTAAAGTAGCTGCTAAGAGCAAGGGAAAATCTACCTGGTTGGGAAATGTGGTGTCTTCCAATAAAAGGAAAAAAAAAAAAAAAAAAAAAAAAAGGAAAACAAAGCGTGGAAGCAGCACAGTTTCCCAACAGAGCTTTCTCTCACTCAATGAAGGTCAGGGAAGAAAGAGTAAGGGCAATAAAAAAAAAATGCATTTTGAATCATTCCCTGCTTTCTTAGCATTCCCATGTCCATACGCCCCATCCAGTTTCTGGCAGTTTCTGAGAGATGCTGTTTCCAGGGGTGCATTCAAGAGGTGACACTGAGCTGCACATATAGGGCACCCTCCAAGTGCCTCGAAGTGCACAGAGTCTCTGCCCATCCTGCCCAGTGAAGACCCAACCACCCAAAATGGGGCCAGCAGGCGCTAAGGGGGCGTGCTGCCTATTGGGTCTGCCCAAGGTAACAAGCTGTCAACCCGGATGGCCAAAGAGGGGACAGCGTGGGCAGGATGGCATTGGCAATACTAATTCTGTTTACAGCAATACTTGGCTCCTCTTTATGGTACAGAAACCTACCATTATTCTCCATCTCTCTCTTTTTTTTTTTTCTCCACTCTGTCCACACAATCACCATTCTCATTATGAAGATAATTGCTACCTGTATTGCTGTGCTGTTGTTTGATAATACATTTCATGTTCAGGAGGACCTATTTAAATTCTCTCCCACACAATGCAAGCCTGATATTCTCAGCCAACCGTCCTTGCAGCATGGAGCTATTTAAAAGACAAGCACATGCTAACCATGGGCCAGGGTGTCCCACTACCAGAGTGACAGCAAGGGGATCACCCTGGGCAGTCTAATAATTTAACTGGATATTACAGAAGTAGGGTGATAGGCTAAGGAATGTTGCTCTCCTCAAGATTATTCAGAGAATCTGTGGAAAGCCTGAAGAATAAATCTACTAGATCCTAGTTTTAGCCAAACATCCTTTTTACTAGGAATAAAAGATACAGAAATACTTTTGTTTGTTGAGAAATAGTCTTCAAGTCCTCTTCCCAAGAGTTGAGGTTCTTAAGAGAACCTCATTGGTTGCAGTTTGTGGCAAGGTTGGATCTTCTCTGATATTACATACCAAGCTTCACTGTCATTACAGCTTTTGCAAACATCCCCAGAGAAGCAGCCTTATAAAGACAGAAAGTTCTCCCAGGTTAATTTTTGGAGCCGTGTTCCCAACCTGCTTGGAAGGGCATTAGCACCATGGCTGCACCCACTGCAACGAGTCACAATCAAGTGCACAAAGGAGGTCAGGTACCATGCACTTGCAGTAATCAGATTTGCTGGTCACTTAGCCTCAGCTGCGCTTAAAAATGTGTATTTAGAATAAAAATGTTGGATAGGAGGAAAACTAAAATACTTGACAGCACCTTTTTTTTCCTTTTTTTTTTTTTTTTTTCTTTAGGCCACATAAAATACACTTTAGATGCCACAGTGCAAAGGGAATTGTCCCAGATTGATAATACAATGTTGGAATTTAAGTAGGCCTTTACCAGAGCATGTGTTGATAGTGTCACTGCAATTAAACTTCCCAGGGAAGCTTCCCTGCCTACGAGGATTTATATTCTTGTCCCCAGGCCACTGGCTCCATCCAGCCTCCATTGGCCAAGTGCTGGAGGAGTGCAAATAAAGAGACAGTCCCTGCCTGAGCTTAGAGCCTGCAAAATAAGGTTGTTATCTCCCCACTCCATGTTGCACTGCAAGGAAAAGCTGCATGGTTGGAAGGAAAAATCGGGAATGGGTCCGTTTTCCCAGTTTTCCAGTAGAATATAACACATGCTAGCAGCTGGCTGCCCACACTCTTTGCTCGCTCTGGTGGCATCCAACAGACAAACCTTCCCTTCGGTCTCACTTTTTGGGTTTTTTCTTTTGCAGTTGCATACTATTAGCGACGTAAATTACAGTGTGAGGTCAGGGCTATTGAACACGTGGGATTAAGGATTTTGAGCTTTGCAATAAAGATACCAATAATGCAGGTGCATGCGGTGGGTGCAGGGGAATGGTTTTGTCGAGCGCTACAAGTCTTTGAAAATAGCACTTTGGAGAGGAGACGCATTTGCAGATTTGGTTCGAGTTTAATTTTAATTAAAAATTAAAAAAAAGAAAAATTATTTTTCTTGATGTTTCTACTTTTGTCTGCATTGAAAAAGAAAGATTATTGTTTAACAGTAAAATATTAAATAATAAACAATATGACAGCAAAATAGAATATTTCACTGGAATTAAAAATTCAAAACGAGTATGTGTATATGTGCATAGGTATACATGTTTATATATTTATATATCTGAATATATATATATATATGCAAATACACACATATTTGGGGGGCCTGAGGGAATAAAACATGAAAATAACATTTTTTAGCTTTATTTCCATTACCTTTTCCCTTTCTTCCAATGGGCCATGTCTCAAAAATTCAGGAGTCACACCTTGCTGGTTATTATGCTAATGTTATGACCAATCATCTTGATTTGATGGCCAGGGGGAAGAAAAAAAAAGGGCAGGAAAAGCTCTCCTGTATTTGGAACTGTCCAGACTCAAACTCCTTACCCCAAAATCAAATTACAGGAGTGAAGATCTGAGATCTAGTTCAGGCTTCTCTCCAGATGCATTTCAAACCCCATGGGCTTATTCGTGTGGTATATTTAGATTTGCAAATGCATCAGGCAGAGAGAGTAGCTCTTTAAATTGTTTCAGGCTGGCAGTGGGGCTGAAATGAGCATTTCTTATCTAGGTTTGAGTGTACTGCACATGTTATAATTAGAGCTATTAAAAAGCTTGGAGGTCTTCATCTCTCCTAACTGATATGGCAGCCTCGGCTTGTTAGTGGTTTATTAGCTGCAAAGTTGTCATGGAAAATTTGCATTGCCCAAGCCCATATGGAAACTTCAAAGTTCAAATGACAGCAGAGACCTTTTGTTCAGCTCTGTACACTGTCTAGAGAGAAGAGACTTTATTTTTTTTCCATTGTCTGAGCAAATATTTTTTGTGCAATTATTTTGACACCTGGTGGATCTGGAGCCTAAGCACACCTGTAGAGCGCCATGGGGTGCACTGGGGAGCAGGAGGTTCTTGAATCCCGTTTTTGGGAATGGTCTCTACATCGCTGGTAGTTGTAGACACTGTGTTTTCTGAGGTCCTGTCCTTACTTCCCCTGGGCTTTGGGTGTCCCAATCAAAAATTATAGTCCAAACCACTCCCATTGTTTTACATTGTTTTAAGAAGGCATTTTTTTTGTTTCACCTGATTTCTATGTGACTGTGCAAATTAGAGGCCAATCACAGGCATCATAAGTGAAAACTTCTCTCTTGATTATTGGCACACCTACTCTAATTTATACATGCACAGACCTAAATAGATCATAAACAGTCCACATTCTCTTTCCTGGGCTTGTCTGATAGCTGCAGCAGCTCTGCTAAGGATCACCTCTCTTGGACATTCTCGGTGGTTCTGTTTGTTAGGATAATTCAGATGAATTTCTGCAGTGTCCTGTGTATAATATAGAGCCCCACACTGTTGTCTCTTAGCTTGCAGCTCAGGATCCAACTCTGAAGCTTTTTTTTTTTTTTTTCCCCTTCAGACCTATTGTTTGATGAAGCTACAAACAGGAGAAAAATAGAGGCAGGAGACAGGAATGACACAAATTTGCAAGCACCTCTTCACTGAGGTTTGAATGTTCAGCAAAAAGCTGTCTGCAGCTCCGACAGCCTTCTGCTATTTTCTTTTTTCAACAAATGTAGAGACTATAAATTTGAGCTGAACAAATTTTGTTCTGCTTTCTGGATCAGGAATGTATTGCACACCAATAATAAAGCAGGGTGTCAGTTCCCTTGATTACTACTAGGGTCCTTTAGCTTGCCACTGTGAGAAAGGCAGACTTGGTAGGACAGAGGGCCCCCAGGGCTGTGGAAAAGCAGTCATAAACATTAGCCAGAGATGAGAACAGCAGAGAAATCCCAGACAAGCATTCTGGCTATGATCAGACCACACATGTATTTTCTGATAGTACAAGAGACGATTTCTGAGAAGTTGTGATGGCAAGATTACAGCTGGATTTTGCTGACAGCATCTTGGACTTTTTTTTCCCCTCTTTTTTTTTTTTTTCCCCTTTCTAACATCATTACTGAATAGGAATGAAGATTTTCTCTTTCTCTGTAATTTGAGGCATATGAAACTAGTACAATGTGAACTAGTACTAAGTGAAAAACAATGCTGTAGGGGTTGCAGTTATTGTGATGCTTTTTTTACTGAGAATCTATTTTCTGTATTGTTCTCAAAATTTTATACAAAAAAAAAAAAAGAAAAGAAAAAGAAAAAGTCCAATTGACCTCTCGAGTCATCAGGGAACTGCATCCTTGGTAGCCACTGGAAGCAGGACTCATAAAGGAATGCCAGCAAGAGCTGAGTACAGAGAAGTGCATGGCAGGTCCTTCTGTGGTCCAAGTCAGCCCAGGAGCCTCTCAGACAAACTAATGAGTCCCAGTGTGGTCCCACTGTTGCTTTTAGTGCTTTCAGAGGACTTACTAGCTCAAGCACAGCTCTGTAATTACGTACTGAAACTGAACCCAGGCTCGTGCTGGCTCACGATCTTCCTCTTGCGAGCGTGGCTGGCTCCATGGGGGCAGGCAGATGTTTCCCTCACAGATGTGCAGCCCGGACCAGCTTTCCCTCCACAGTCACTAATTAGAATTGTGCTACCTGAAGTGATGCAAAAAAGAAAGAAATGGGCACTGGGTCCTACTGGGTCTGTATGACCATTTGATTGCACCATCTTTCTTTAAAGCTCCTGGTCAAATACGCGCCAGGGAAAGCAAACGAGTACCTTTCATTGTTTTTCTATTCCTTCTTTTTGATGCATATTCACATCTATGTCTCATCACTTTTTATATTGGCTTTTGGGCAGTGCTAAAGCAAGGAAAATTCCACTAATATGCAATTATCTTAACAAAAACAAATCAAATATTCAAAGATTTAAATGTTTTCTTTTGTAAGGTTTTCTTTAGAAAATTTACCTTTGTGGATATATATTAAGTGGATGGGCAATATCTTTGAGAAAGATGAGTTGGACTTTGGGGAAGAATTAGACGATCCAAAAATTCCTCTCTAAAATGTCTCTTTTGTCAAACAATTGAAGCTGCCATAATTAAGCAGTATTTTGTTCTTGTGTAGGTTTGTTTACGTTTGAGAAAGCGCAATGGAACAATTAAATTTTAATAATATGGTAAATAAGATCTGAATAATTTATTCAGAGCAAATATAACAAATGTTTATGATCACATTTTCAGACTGAAATAGAAACCTGACTTCTAAGATTATGTAGACGTTTTGCTCTTTTTTTCAAACAAATATGTTTATATTGGATCCATCATCAAAGAAAAATATATATATATTTGGATTTAGGAACATCCAAAGTCCGTAAGTGTATGTAAAGCACAAACTCCCTTGAAATTAAATAGACTTGAATAACACAGAAATTATGAAATGGCATATACTGATTTTGACATATCACATGCCAGCTTTTCTATAAAAGTCATTTCATATGTGTGTATTCTATTGTGTAGTTACGCATTTCTTCATGCTTTTGGAATGGAAACAGTAGAGTCTTATTCTTTTTGTCATTAACAGTAATGGGATCTGTACCATTACCTTCAGTAGTGCATGACCAAGGCTATTATTATCATTATTTGTTACAAAGGCATCTAGAAGCACTAAATAAAAATAATAATAATAATAAAAACAAAACCCATTGTACCTATACATAAAAGCTTGCAAGCTAACAGCATGTTTTGTTACAGACACTCTCTTCCCTCTGATGTAAACTTTCTTCCAACAGTATTAAATATATACTTTTTCCTCTGAGTAAATTTAAATAAGTCAAATGATGCATCTTCCACTCACTTTGTAAAACATTTTCTATGACTTTCATATTATTTACTTACACAGTAAAGAAAACCTCGTTTATTTTCCCTGAAATGTATTGTTTTTTAATTCAGCAGAATAGTCTTGTGTGATCAGCTAGCTGGTGAGATTAGAACACCCAGAAATCTTGTTCATGGATGGCTGTTTAACTCTGTAATTCCTGGGAATTGATGATTCATGAGCCAAAATCATGAATTACATTTTTTTAAATCGTTTTTAATATAAAAGAAGAAAATGAGATGTCTTTGGTGAAAAACAAGAGGAACTTGAGGACTTCAGAACTTTGCCTAATCCTGCTCTCCTTGTTCTGTTGCTCAGTACTCTGTGTTTAAAACAGAGCCAAGCACAAGTTTGAAAGGTGTCAAATCCAACAGAGTTGAATTGTTGCTGCAGCTCTAGGGAATGGCTCAGTAACAGCTACTAAACTCATAAAAGCAGAGTCAAAGACATATGTGGACCATCTGAGGTTTAACATTTCCTGCAACCCATGGAGAATGAAAGCAGTATATAACCCGGTCTTGTGCCATGGCTAGACAGAACTGAAAAGCAGCATTCAGGCAGCATAGTGGAACCCCAAACAATTTAAAGAATGGCTGAATGAACGCAGTGTTTTTGGTTGAAGGATTGATTCTGTCTTCCATGTAGACTGAAATTTGCATTGCTTATTTTAGTAGATTCATGCAGAATGAGAAAGAAGTATTGAGGCCACTGGTGTTATTTCAAGCTATCAGTAAAAATGATGAGTGTCTCAGACATCTGTTGAAATTTCAGGGTTATTTTCTGTCTTTGCAAAGGGCTGCAATATATACTATGCAATATCCACAGCAGCTGAGGGTTATTCATACAATGAAATAATGAAAAGGAAAATAAAAGAGCCAGTGTGATGGTATAAAAGAATCAAAAACAATAATCAAGGTGGGATCAAGAAACGAAGAGATGACAGGAGGGAACCATGGAGAGGGAGACGGATCAGATAACTTTATGACACCAGCGACTACTGTTTTGGTGACATTTTCAGCCCAGTGAGAAAGTGCCCTCTCTGGACCTGCTGCCTTTCTTGCAAGGCCAACACATTTTGCTGGATGATCTAACTATGTGATCTTGTCACTCAGTTAAGTCACGCCAGTAGCACAGTCTTGCTCTCTCCATGCTCCCAGGCCAGCTCCCATGCTGTTCTGGTGGAAGTATTTTGAACAGGAACGTTTTTTCTAACCTGACACTAATCTGTTGAGTTTTCAGGGTGTTCTTTTTCTTGTTTTGTTTTGTTTTTTTCTTTTTCCTCTTTCATTTTGATAAATGATAGACTAGACCATGGGGTTTCAAATCTCTGAGAGTCTTACTGGAGTGATAGCTGGGAAAGGCAAGAAGGGTAAAAGTCTCAGGGTAGACCTAGAGAATTTGAAGGAAATAGAAACTTGCTGGAAACCTGAAGTCTGCAAGTCTCCTCTGGCCAGTGTTGAACCAGAACTTTATCACCATCTCAGCAAGTGAAGAGAAACTCTGGCCCTTGTATTGGCTATTTATGGTCAAACCAAGTTTCCACAAGGTTCAGATAAGAGCTAGCAAATACAATCTCTCTTTTGTTATTTTTTTGAGAAGATGAGGTAAAGACTCATTCTCCACCATTGAGTTGAGGTATTTTGAAGCACAGGCATGAAATGAAGCAAGCAAGGAAACCTGGAAAACAGGGACTGCCGTATTAAGGAAAGAATGTTGATTCTCTACTTTATGGAGCTTTTCTTTCTTTTTTTTTTTCCCCTTGGTCACATAGAGGTTTTTCTAGAGTACGATATCCTCCACTCCTCTACAGAAATGAGAAATTAAAATCGCCATATATCAAAGAGGGTTCAGACTGACTATCTGAGCACAGCTATCAAGTTTAGGTGTGTGTTCTCCAGTTTGTGGGTGATTTTGGCATTTCTCTGTACTTTTTAATCCATAGTGCAGCTGGATCCAGTACATAGATCCAGCAGGATCTGTATGAACTGGCTGGAAAATATGTGGAAACTTACTTCTGCCTAGACAGAAGAAGTGTTATTGTTGTTGTTATCTAAACCCCAAACCCTCAAAATCAAAAGCATAAAATTTGTCTCCAGACTTCATAAACAGAATTGTAAATATGTCTTTTTAAAGTCTCTAAAAACATAGAGTCACCATGACTTTAGCTGTAAGCACTGCATTATTTTAATCCAGGAGACATTGGTGTCTATCACAAAAACTGAAGGTTTAATCTGTAGTACCAAATTTGATAACATTGATCATGTAATGTTAGCTATCTGTAGCCCCAGGTACAAAGCTCATTAGCTTACTAACAGTTGCTTTATTAATTATGGTAAAGCCCAAAAATAAAAGCTCTAATAATCTCTTAAGTATACAGCATAAACCATTTGCACAAGCAGATAGTGTCTTTTGTAAAGCAAGAAGTCATGTGTAGCAAAAATAAACAAGAAAGCCACATCGAAATCACACTAAGAAACTAACTCTCTCTGTAAGGTTTATTTCTCTTTATCCCTCACCACTGACTCTTGTGCTTTATTCTACAAAACTCCTGTTTTTAGCTCTTTCCTATCTATGAGCAAAATGCTGCCTATAGATGAGGAGATATCTTTTCTCTCTGCCTGCTAAGCCATTTTCTTTGCAGTACTCTGGAAATCTGCCAAGAGGGAAGAAGATAACACTTCTGAACACAAGGTGGATGACAGACATAAATCCGACAGAGAGATGGACTATGGCAGCTGACTGATGATGCAGAAATTTCACAAAAGCCGCTTTGTTTATTCTAAGTTTGAAATTTTCTTCTTCTGTTTGTGCCTATTAGAACAAGGATAGTTCAAATCACTCATCAGACAAGTACAGATATGGGGTTTTTTTCAACTGTGTGATCTTTGTCTTTTTTGGTTTAGCAAATTTTAATGAGGCCAGATCCTGCTACTGCATGTGTGGATTCACTGGGGAGATAAGGAAGGGTGAAAGAGGTAGTCAGCTTCTGCTCTTGTTAACAATGGCCAGTTCTGTCTTTACTAGCTGCATTTGAAACTCTTTTAGCTGAAGGTCTTTGAAGCCTGCCAAATGTCTACTCTTTGCAGTGGTCTTTGCAACTGACTCATATTTTCATTTCTTAAGCGTAACTTGAAAGGTTGAAGGTCTGGGTCATTAATCATCTTGTTTATGTGATATGGGAAGGGTGGAGGAGAGATTAATGATTTCAGCCTGCATACTTTCTCATGGATGGGATGGATCAGTCCTCCCAGATAAAGCAGGATGCACCTTACCAAATCCAGAGTAGTTGTTGACTCTCTAATGTGAAATATCTATTCCACAGTGATCAGGTTTTGGTGCTAGAGAGTCTCAGTGTTCAGTGAGGATTTCTTGTTAATTATGGTGCATTTGCTTTGAGGAATAAATACAGGTGCTAATCTGACTAGGTAGGACTCATTGTGCAGTAGCTGCTATGGGAGTTTCCTCTTGGATTCTTTGAATTAGAGACCAAATCCATGTACCACCATTTTGAGAGGGGCAATGAGAAGGCTTTAACCTTATTAGAGGATCTTTGATCAGGTTCTTAATGAAGAATTAGAGTTAGCTCCTTCACAGGAGAAGAAAGAGAGAACAAGCTCTAAAAGCAGTTCAAGAATTTTTTTTTTCCTGAGGGTCGCTTTAGGCTTCATGTTAAATAAGGATATAAAAACAGCCCCTTGTGAATTACAATTGTTATATATTTCCTTTTAAATAAAGATTTGGCTCTCTGCCCTGAATAGCACAGAATTGTTTTTTTTTTTTTTTTTTTTTTAATGATTATCCATTAAATTACAAGTAGAATGTTAGGCTCAAGCTTTGGCTTTCTTCCCTGGGGAAAAGACTGAAGCATTCATGTCCAGGGTGGTGTGTTTTACTTTCATTCAGCTTTTTTTTCACCATTTATGCTATGTTTAATCAAGCTTCATGTTTTTTATAGTGCTCAGCTTGGACAAACAGCTATTTCTAACTCTAGCTTAGCAATTTATGAGAAGAAACCTTGTTTCCAGTGCTCAGTGAGGTTACATTTTGTTCTTCAATTATTTTTGCCCTCTGCACTCATGTTATATATACCATTGAAAAGTCTTCCCAGTTTACATGTGTTATTTCAGTTGAAATCACATAACTAAATGGCAGAATGACAGCGTGGATGTACATTAGTCCAAGTAGGTCAGTAACAAGAATGATCTACCTGCAGAGGCTACAAACCAACATCCTCTGGTAGTGTACACCCCAAAGGAGAGAGAAACTCATGGAGTTGCTTTAACAGCCTCTTTACAATTTGGGGATGACAGCTATAGAAATGTAGCTGTGCAAGTTGAAGAAGTCAGCCTTGACCTGCTGGCGGTTCCCATTTTATTGTGGCCTCGGTGGTGTCTACAGCTATTTGATAGACCACAAAATAGAGCAGGGACAAGTAGCCAAATAATGACAACATCCACCTATTCTGGAGTGCTCCATACGTCTTGTTAGGAAACTTCCATCCTGCACTACCCTTTGGCTTACCAACATTGTTCTTGATCACTTCCAAGTCTCATCCCTCTGGATGGATGGATGCAGCTGAGTGCAAAAGTGCAGCTCCACAGGCAGAGAAATATTTTTGTGATTTAGGTGCAGGTCACTCTTCAGTGAAATAATTGCATTGCTATGCTTTATGTTGTCTCTATGAAGCTTGCAACATTTTACCAATACTTCCTCCATTCATCTCAACAGGTTTCTGGAAATGTTCTGGGCTGACCTGCCAGAGCAGGTGGAGATGAAATAGGAGCAGTCATAGAAATTATAGAATTGGAATGCAAACCCTTGAATTCTGTTGCTTCCTGGAAAAGTAAGCAGCAAGAAAAAATAAATTTAAAAAATAGGATTTTTTAGACAATAAGGTAGAACTATATACTATGGGAATTAGTCAAAAAATGTCACAGCACAGTGTAGTCTGAACGGGACAAGGAGCAGGTAGGTTTGCAGCAGAAAAATGATTTTGTGTCTATGCACCTTTTTCACAATGATTGCACCTGATTTGTGATAAGTCTTAAAGGCCCATGTGCTCTGGAACATGTCTACTGCCTACCTTATAATCCAGGAACAGCTACCTGGTCTTCCATTTTATCTGACTCTAGGTGAAGATACATATTTTCTTTCAAAATATCAAAAATAACTTTGGCAACAGTTGATAGTTTTTTATTTTCTGCTGAACTTTTTTTTAGTATACAAGATAAATTCTTAATAGAACATTTCTGTCAAAAGCAATTAATTAAAAAAAAAAACTAAATCCGTTAAACATTCATCGTACTGATTTTGTAATACTGCTTATGAAGAGAGAAAAAAATAACTAGAGCTTAGAAAATCAATTAAAAATGAAAATAAATATTATTTAAGGAATGTGGAAACATGAACTAATGAACAGCAGCTACATGAATCACAGATATACGTCCTGTGAGCCCACTTTGTTTCCCCTGTGGAATGAATCTGAAATCCTTGGCACTGCAGTGAGCGACTCCTCACCTCTGTGGCCCTGTCTTTTGTTAATTACACACCAATTTTATTGTAGCGTTGTCTAGGGACCCCATTAAATTTGCTATCTTCACTTTGCTAAGAAAAGCTTGGAAATGGAAGAAACCATTTCTGTCCAAAGGATGTTACTGTAGAAAAAAAAAAAAAAAGAAAAAAGAAAAAAGATGCAGATAAAAAAGATTCAGACAAAAAAGATGGATCAGTATCACAGATTTGTTTTCTTTTAATTTATAAATCATTCTGAGTAAACGAGTTCCTAGAAAAAGGTAAACTAAGAAGTGACACTTTGCTCTTAGCAGCATCTTTAAGGAATCACCTCTTTTTATTAAACTCAGCATTAAACTCTCCTGAGATGGATGGTCATAGGCTATAATCCCCAAGAAAGCTAAAATTGGGGTTGAAATGCAGCTCAGAAGCAGTCGTTCTGAAGCCTTCTCATGCAAGCAGAAAGATTACCTGGTACCACCTGGAGGACACAACTGATCCCTTTAAAAAAATGTGTTTTAATCCAGAGAACAAGCTGCAGAGTTGGGCTGCACTCAGAATCTGTGTTAAACCTTAAATATGCGTGAAAGAATATATTACTCTTAACCTAAGCCTTTTAATTGTAGACACCTCCTACCTTAGATGATGTACATATTTCACAGAAGATGATTTATATCTTATTCATAATGGGTTCATTCACTGGAAAAAAAAAATGTTAAAAATATCTGTGGAACCTCTCCATAATAATTTTTTTTCAGTCAACTCAATCAACTGCTGATAGACATCATTGCATTCCCTGTAGTTTCTAAAGGAAATTTCTAAGCACTATGAAATACCTGATACAGCTATGAATTTGGCAGTGCTTTGAATTCGCTGCTTTTTAAAGAACACTTTCTTGTTCCAATCAATATAAGATCCACTCCTGATTTTGTTGTTGATATTAGAACCCAAGAAACAGCAAATACCTAATTTGGGGAAGAAATTGTTTCTGTTTTTTATTTTTTTTTTTTTTCTCTATTTAAATAGAATTCAAACTTCTAAGTGAAAGTAGGAAGAAGCACTTAGGGCAGCACCGCAGTATCAATTGTCATTTTGCTTAAAGAAGAGCAAGATAAAAATGATGATAAACAGTATTTACCCTTCCATGGGTGACTGATCCAGCTGCCTCTGGGAAGCCTCTGATTTTACTTATTTTAAGCAACCAGAGAGATTCACCTATAAAGGCTTGAGTGAGTCTAGATACATAGAGACCAGTTACACAGCATTTATTGTGGTAAAACAGGGTGCTATGGCCACAGTGAGGTGAGACACTGGACATGCAGTCACCCAGGCTAATTACTGAATCGTTAAAGATGTTCTGAGCAAGGGTTGAAAAGTACCTCTCCTTTCAAGTCTCTCTCTGCCCCTGGTTCTCCTGTGGTCACTCAGTTTTCCCACAGTCAGCAGTTTCCTCCTTTAAGTCACTTCCTCACAAGCCAGACTCACCCCACCTTCTTCCCTATAAGCTACAATCGGCACCAGGTCAAAGCAATTAATTTGCTTCAAAGCGCTGTAGCCGCATGGACCCATATGGCTCTTTCCCATGTGACTCTGTAAGCTAATTAGACTTGACTTTATTTTGCCCTCTTCTGTTTCCCCCCATCTGAGGATGCGGTTCTCCAGTGCTTCAGACTCTACACCCATATGGACCCCCTCTGAAGCGAGCTTCTTGCCGTGCAAAAGTTTTCTTGTGTATTCAGCCTAATTCTTTCCCTTTTTTAATTTAATTACATGATTTCAATTGTGCTGCTTTATGTCTCCTTAAACAGCAGGGTTTGGCACAGGTACAAGAAGTTTATAGCTGAGTAGATTTAAAGGGACCACTGTGACCAACTCTGTAGAAGAATGGCCTATGTTTATTAGCACCATGTTACAGAACAGGTTCTAGGGCAGAGAATCAGGGCATTTCTCCTCCAGGACAACCCTAAGTGTCTGGGCCATCAGGCTCAGATAGATGACAATGGAAATTATCCAATGTAGTAGGAACGTTTGCTAGGAGCAACCATGAGGCTGTTGCATTTCCACCTTGCAAATCAGTTCTGCCCTGTGGCTTTCTACCAGCAAGGCAAGGATACACAGGCATTCAGTTCCTCACCAACATAACAGCGGTGGCAGAAGCAGAACAGCAGAAACAAGTATCACCAGCAAAAAATACCCTTTTGCCAGTATAGTTTATTCCATGCACAGGAAATTATTTTTGTTTTATAGGTGGAGAATTTAGCATTGTTGGTTAAATGCAGCTGGAATGTAGTAGGGACCGTTATAGCACCTTTCTTGCCCTAGCAAAACGTTTGTGAGGTTGACGCAGATGAAGTATTTCATGGGGACTTCATCTGAGTAAGAGACATCAATTCAGTTAACCAGATAAAGGATGGAAACCACAGGACTTCTATATTCTTCTGTATTTGCCTGGAGGAATTGTCTCGCAAAGGTGCCGATTGCTTCTTACAGAGCATAAAGGCTGTCTTTAAGGTCAGCAGCTCAGAGACAGGCGTCTATTATGTAGCCGCCAGGAAAAGAAGTACCCCAGCCCTTTTTATTTAATGTCATGTCAATATTAAGATGTAAATGTCATTACTGCTTCATTCCTGGCCAGGGCTCAGTTTTTAAGGTGCTAATCACAAGCGCAGAGATATGGAAATGGATGCTGAGTTTGTTGTGTTTGTTTTATATATGGTATTCAATGCTGCAGAAACCAAAGCTAGGAAAGACTTTCGTTTCATCTTCATGACCTTCCACTATAGGGCTGATCCCTATATTATATTTCCCATTTTTTTGTGTGTTTCAGTTTTTAAATGCCTTGGTGAAAGGTCATAGTCAGAGAGGTTTCTCAGAATATGAAGTTTTCTGTTCGGTCAGTTAAAAAGAAGAAAAAAAATCCTTCTCTATATTTGGCCTCTTCCTCAAACACTTTCTCTCACTTTTGCAGTATCCAATCAGCTCCTGAATGTTGCCAAATCCTACTGAAGTCAGTGGACCGTTACATGAATTCTATAACTTGCCAAAATCAATTCTTGATATTTACAGGCTGTGTGCTTTGTAGGGTGGATACGGGTATTAAAAAAAAATGCAGTTTTATTTTATTAGTAGTTCCAGAAACTTGAATCAAATTGTTTCAGGCAGAAAGAAAAAAAGAAAGAAAAAAACTTTTTCTTTGACCTGCCAAATCACCTTTCTTTTCAAACTCATTTAAAGCTTTTCTAAAAACATTTTTTAAAGAATTGAACTGAGTTTTGGCAGGAAACATCATTTGGAACTGGATAATCAAAGCATATTGTTTTAATGTTGAAAAATAGACCACTTTTTTTTTCGGCCCTTTTTATTTCTTTTTAGTGTACATAAAGTTGGGTTTTAACAGAAAGGGCTAAAGAAATTTGGAAATCTTCTGACCTGAATCTGCACACAAAAACATTGCCTGCCACTTGTGTAGGTAGCTTTTCACCTCTAATCCCTTAATAGCGTTATAATCTTGGAAGAGCTGGTACTGAATTTTTGTATTTAAGTCAGTCCCCATAGCAGCATTCGTATATTCAGAAATACAAACTGTAGGGGTCGGATTCGACAGGAGACTCCACGATGCTTTTCTTTTCACCTCTTCTCACCTTTCACATTCAAGACCTTGTCTTCCCAAAACTGTTGTATATCTACTTTATTTCTTGGAAAAAAAAAGCAGTGCTGTAGCAGACACAGTGGGAAAGTGATAAAGTTTTTGCATTAGCTATGAAATAGTTAACACTCTGAAGCCAAGACTGTCATTCGAATCCCAGTATACCTCCCATTTAATCCATCTGCTGAAGGGGGATGCAATATCATCAGTCATCAGGCAGGAGGATTTTAGATATGCCCATAAAAATACTTGCGTGAGTTCCCTTAGCTAAATGTTAATTAAAACACAGGCTTTGCAAAAAGTGGCCTGGGAGCTCCAGTGGTTTCTTTAGCTTTGCTATGTTAGTAAAAATACTCTCCCTAAATGGCATACTTAGGAAATATTGTTATGCCTTCGAGCTACAGGATAGGTGGTCGCAAGATCTGATTGCTATCTCTCCTGTACCGTGGAGAGCCCTGTTCACCTTCCTTTCCCCTCATATTCCTCATGCAAGAGACTTATTCTATGGTACCTGCCTCCTCCTCCTCCAAGGGCATCATGTTGCTTAAACAAGAAGGGCTTGTAAAGTGGTCTTAAATTCCTTAGGTGGACAAGAGATAAAAAATGCACCCGTAAAGCATACCACTTCAGACAAGTTCTTCCTGGGGACATTCCTGAGTAAGAATAGTTTCTAATTGTTTGCCTCAGCTGAGTTCACCAGCACCAGTACCATTAGGTACAAGCCAGCCTTGAGTATTTGGGGCCAGAAAGCATGCAACTATCAAAATAGCTTTTGTAGCTCTCATAAACGCTAAAATCAAAAAGACCTACCTGGAAGGTTTTCAGGAGAGAGGTTTTTTTTATTTTTTAAGAAGGATTTTAGCTTTTTCGGTTATTAGGGGAAGAAGCCAGAGATAAGTTAAAAATCTCCTTAAAAGTTTCCACTATGCATTCAATTTATTTCTATTTTGTGAGTTAACAAGGTGATTTCAAAGGGAATTCAGGGCGTGCATGTAAGAGTTGGCATGTATTTCCTCTTTTATGCTCTCATGTATATAGACACTGTAATAGAAGCCATAATGTATACAATGCAATAATAATACTGTGCAAACAACCTACAAGACCCAGAACACTTCGTTTAGGAACAAATGACTTTCTGCAACTTCCAGGGCCTCAAAGTCTGATTCAGAAAAGTGTATCTGACTTTACTAAAAATGTACACAGCTAATTATCCCGTGCAGAATTTACATAACAGAATAGTGTCACTGTAGCAGATCAAGCCAAATTAGAGAAAAGGAACAGTACCAAATCTCCTGGCTTAATGAATTTTACTCTTGACAGGAGGAAGTGCTAAGGCTATGTTTTCCTTCATATTATTGACCATAGCATCACATGACTAATTATTTGAACATTTAACCTTAAAAATGCAGAAACATTACTCCTTTATTTTATAAACAGCATTTATATTTGATCCTGAACGATTAAAATTATTGATTACAGCTGAAATGGTCAAACTCCAATACAAACCAGGAAATCACTTGTGTTATTGACTCTCTGCGTAGGTGATTCCTTCCAATGGTTCTTAGCATATTCTTAAACCTTGTATGCCTTTTTACATGGAAAAAAAAAAAAATCTGTTTTTAGCTAATTTAACACTTGCAATTTCAGATCTCCATTGAGGTTAAGTGGAATGGGTATCATGGGAGATAAACCGTATACCTTAGGTTTTTGGAGGCTACAAGTTGAAACTGTACAAGGTTTTCTTTACTGAATGTTCTGTATGTCTGTTTTCCTCTCATTATAATATGGATGACTACATTCACACTATGTTATTATCTTTATTGCCTATAAACAGGCTGCATCTGAAACATTTCAGCTTTTTCTTTTTTTGTGTGGCAAAGAGGAAAACCTATAGTAAATTAAGTTGGATTTTCATAAAGTTCTGTGTGCATTTAAAGCTCCGTACGTATCTTGCTAGAACTTTCTAATCCTTGAATAAAATACTTAATTAACCTCTTCGAGCAATGTCCATAACATATTTCCATTAAATTCATGAGGTTGTGTGCACCAATTGCGGGCTAATTTACAAGAAAATGTTTGTTTCTGCCTCCCAAAATGCTCCATGTAATCTAGTTGATAATCCTAGATTTTGGTTATGCCATTTCTAGCCCTGTTTTTGGTGTTTACAAAAAAAAAACAAACAAACAAACGTAAAATTTCTTCCTTTTTTCATGTATTCTCTTTATGTTTATTCAGTTCAGGAAAAAAATAGTCCCCTTTAGAGTTTTTTTGTGTGTGTGTGATAAGGTGGTTACCAATGCAGAATGCTTCTATTGGTGATTTCTGGTAGTTTTTTCTGCGTTAAACCCCTCTCTCTCATGGACTAACAGAGTTCAGAATGAGCTTCCTCAAATATTTTATCCTTTGAGATATGCCCAGTCGTACCTCTCCAAATGTACTTTCCCTGCCTCTTGGCTCCTGCACTGTTCCAAAAGAAATGAATATAAAATATCCTTGTCCAAGGGGACAAGAGAAAAATGCTATCTTCTTTCCCACCTGTATACCCAAGGAATATTTGTGCCTGTTTGGTAACTGCTGGGTAGATGGGAGAGAAGATGGGTAGAATGGAAAAGAAAAGAAAATTGTTAGGCAGTTAGGAGAGAGATAGGAATGAGAAGAAACCAAAACACCAGACATACTGAAAACTCAGAATTAGATCCTAGCTCTCTAAGTCCTTCTCCTTGTGCCTGAATCACTCTATCCAGAGAAATGCTTCCCTTATCCTTCAGATAAGATTTAAAATTGAGAGCTCATGACACTTGCAAAATACCTACCAGTACCACTCTTTTATCAGCTCCAGGATGAATCTGTGGCTAGCACTTAGGGAGGAAGATGGGGACATCACTGTTGCACGTGTGCTGTGCCCTCTCCTTGAGTCTACCTGCAATAGTGTGCAAGGGCACCGTCTTGTTCCTAGTAAATTGATAATTATTCCCAGCTCAGTCTTCCCATCCCCTCATGCAAGGGAAGGTTTGAAATGGCAGCTTGTGATGGCAAGTCTTGGCAGCACATGCCCCGGAGAAGATCTGAGCCAAGGAGGATCTGCTTTCTTGATGAGGACTAACTGTATTTTCCCCTTTTAGAGATGCAATTAGATGCAGCCTGTTACTCCAGAGATGCAGTTGTTCCATTTATTAATTGAAAATTAACATGTGTATTAAACTCTGTAGAATATGGATACCCTATTTTATTAATAATGGTAAATCATCATAGAGTAAAAACAGGCCAAAATAGCTATGTGCTGTTGTAATATAATAGATAAGGATGAAGCAGCTGTCACTGCTCACTCATCATCAGTATGAGACTAATAATTCTTATAAGTTGCTTTATCAAGTGAGAGCCTGAACAAGAGAGAAAAGAAAGCAAGCATGGGGGGAAAGAAACTGTTATGTTATTACTTCTTGAGTCACTTCCTAAGAACAAGGTTGATGCCTATGGCATGCACTGCAGGTGCCTCCTTTAAATTCCAGAAAACTCTTTCTTGGACTTTCTCCCCTTTTCACTTTTCATCCAACTGCTCCCCACTAAACATCCCCACCTGTTGGTGCAAAATCATTTGGCATCTATTTGATTTCTGTGGCCACAGGGAGTCTTCCTGACTCTCCCTGCTCTCAAGGAGCGCTGCAGCCAATCCCGTCGTTTTCTGAGCTCCCTTCCCCGTGCCGGTGGGCTGCCAGAAGAAATATCCTGATAATGCTCAAGAAAGCTCACTCTGATGCCAGCTGCAGATTGTCAGCTGCTGGTTCTGAGCACGAGGTGAAAGCAGGGGAGGATTATGCTGCCGAATGAGCAGCAGCGATAAGAGAAATTCAGGATGAAAAATGCCACGTTCCCAGAAAACCAGGCAACGTTTGCTCCACATCTGAGGCTGCAGGCAGACCGTGGGTATGAGACTCTCACTGAGCATGGAGAAACGAGTGACAATAACTATCTGCTGCCCCAGACTGCTCATGTGACTGTGGCAATTTGGCACAGGAAAGTCTTTGGTTCTGCTGCTCTGCATGGATGTGTACTGACATGAAAAAGATGTTAGCTGATCTCACTGTGATGGAAGGTGACTGAGATGTCCGTTGCATTGAGGATACTCCTTGCCCCAACCACTTGCAAACACTGACAAGAACAAGGAGATGAGCGTCTGTAGGAGAGCGTTTGAGAGTGTGTTTCAGAACCTCAAGGCTGGTAGCATATGTTTAATATCTGGCTCAAGAAAGACCGTGCAGCTACCAAACCTGTACTGCAACTGACAGAAGCATTTATAGAACTTCCCAGGCATCTGAGGTCACTAAGTGGTTTAACCCAGCAACACAAACAGGAACAGGCAGGAACAATTCACACAGGTCTGACCAACCCCTTTACCAAAATACGTAATTCCCAGAGCACTAAGAAAAACTATCTGGATTCTGCTCATGCTGGGAAACCCTTTGGAGCTATATTAGCTCCCTTTCCTTTTCTTGGGAGCTTAGGCCAGAAATTCTGTTTGGACAGGGCTCTGACATCCTGAGCAGATACGGGAACTTTTATTTCTTTTCCACTTACTGATTTATATGAACCTGTCTTGTCGTTATCCGTTCAAGGTTTTATTACAAACAATCAAGGTGATTTTTTGATTCCTGTCTTGCACTGAGTGTGNAAAAAAAAAAAAAAAAAAAAGAAAAAAAAAAAAGAAAACTCATTAAGTTAATATGACATAAAATGAAAAGAAAGCTGGCAAAGCATCTATAGATGATGTGAAGAACCATAGATTTTTGCCAATAGAAACTTTGGCAAGAATTTAAACTTAGTCATAAAAAACAAGCAATGCAGAACAATATAGTGACTTGTGAAATTGAAATGAGTATCCCATGAAATTTAGGCTACTGTTATTTTGATGTGAAATAATCACATCTCAGGAGCTACACACAGACCCCAAAATGTGACATTTGAAAGCAAGCCCAATTTAACCTGAATTCACCCAAGGATTAACTTCTCATGGTCCATCAATACAAGGCCTTGGAAGTGGATCTGTTCTTCTTGTCAGAATATGAACCCTATGTTTGTCCAAGCTTTCAGTTATCAACTTACTGGTAGGGCAGATTAAACAGAGTCAGAACAGTACAGTCAACCTTAATTTTGTCCAATTTCCTTCTATAGTTATTATTACTATTTTTTTTTTTAATTTCAATTTGTGATTTTATTCTTACTAAAAATACCTTGCTGAATAAGTCCATATGGATTTGGGTATTTTTCCTGGTTTTCTGCCTCTTTCCAATATCTGCATTTATGTTTCTCTGCACTTCCTGAGAACATGGGCAGCATCTTGCCCTCAGCACTCAACAGCGGCGCTCAGGGTACTGTGACTTGTGCTACCAGTGTGGTTTGTAACTACCAGAGTACCTTGTGCTACTCTGGCCCCAAGAACTAACATTTCTCTCAGGCGTTTTTCTTGCCAAAGAAACACAGCCACACTGCATGGCCATGTTCAATTATTTGCAAAAGTCATTTTCCTATTATCATCTCCCTATGCAGGTACATGCAGAGCACCTGCATGCATCCTGAGATATCTCTCTCCTTTTGGGGTTAAATCCTTTTTCTTTAAGGCATAACCAAAAACATCTATTAGATAATCACAGAATCACAGAATGGTTGAGGTTGGAAGGGACGTCTAGAGATCTAGACCAATCACCCTGTTCCAACAGGGACACTCAGAGCATGCAGGTACCCGGTCACATCCAGGTGGGTTTGGATGATCTCCAGGGAAGGAGACTCCACAGCCTCTCTGGGCAGCCTGTTCCAGGGCTCTGTGACCCTCACAGGAAAGAAGTTCTTCCTCACATGGACATGGAGCTGCCTAGGTTTCAACTTGTGCCCGTTACCCCTTTTCCTGGCACTGGCCACCACCGAGAAGACTTTGGCCCCCTCTTTCCTACATTCTCCCCTCAGGTCCTTATGCATATTGATCAGATCCCCTCTCAATCTTCTCTTCTCCAGGCTAAACAGGTCCAAATCGCTTAGTCTTTCCTCATACCATAGACACTCCAGTCCCCTCATCATTTTTCTTGCTCGTTATTGGACCCGCTCTAGAAGCTCCACGTCCCTCTTGTACTGGGGAGCCCAGAATTGCACCCAGTACTCCAAGTGCAGCCTCACCAGAGCTGAACAGAGGGGCAGGATCCCCTCCCTTGACCTGGTGGCAACGCTCCTCCTGATGCAGGCCAGGATCCCATTGACCTTCTTGGCCACGAGGGCACATTGATGCCTCATGGTTAACCTGTTGACAACCAGGACTCCCAAATCCCTCTCCAGTTGCTTTCCAGAAGGTCAACCCCTAATCTCTTCTGGTGTTTGAGGTTATTCCTCCCCAGATGCAGGATCCTGCATTTCTTAAACCTCATGAGGTTCCTCTCTGTCCAACTCCCCAACCTGTCTAGGTCCCTCTGGATGGCAGCACAGCCCTCTGGAGTGTCGGCCACATCACCCAGTTTGTTACCGTCCACAAACTTGCTCAGGGTGCGCTCTGTGCCCTCATTCAAGTCATTGATGAACAAATTGAACAGCCCTGGGCCTAGCACTGACCCCTGGGGGGCACCACTAGCCACAGGCCTCTAACTACACTCAGCCCCATTTAGCACAACCCTCTGAGCTCTGCCATCCAGGCAACTCTTAAGCCAACCCAATGTTCACTCATCTAACTCAAACTTCCTGAGCTGCCCTATGAGAATGGTATAGAAGACAGTGTCAAAAACCTTGCTGAGGTCAAGGTAGAATACACGGTCTCCCATCATCAATCCAGACTGTCATCTCATCATAGAAAGCTATCAGGTTGGTCAAACGTGACTTCGCCTTGGTGAATCCATGTGGACTACTTCCGATCATCTTCTTTTTCTTCACACGCCTAGAGATGGATTCTAGGATGAGCTGCTCCTTTCCAGGTGCAGAGGTGAGACTGACTGGCCTGCAGTTTCCCAGGTCCTCCCTCTTGCCCTTTTTGAAGATTTTCTTCCAGTCCTCCTGGACTTTCCAGTCCTCCTTTCTTTCTGGTCCTTTCTTCCAGTCCTCCGGAACCTCCCCTGCTCTCCATGACCTCTCGAATATGATGGACAGCAGCTTAAAAATAATCCTTGCCAGTTCCCTCAGCACTCTTTGGTGGATCCCATTTGGGTCTACAGACTTATGAGGGTCCAGTTTGCCTAAATAATCCCTAACCCAGTCCTCCTCAGCTAGTGGAAAGTCTTCCTCTCTCATGGTTTTCTCTTTTGTGTCCGGGGTCTGCAGTTCATGGGCACCAGCCTTAGTAGTAACGACTGAAGCAAAAAAGGTATTTAGTAACTCTGCCTTCTCTACAACCTCTGTCATCAAGGCACACATATCATTCAGCAGAGGGCTCACATTTTTCCTATTTTTTCTCTTGCTGATGATGTATTTGTAGAAGCCAAGTCTATTTGAGTTACAATGTCATCAAAAGCCGTAATCAATTTAAGCTATTGTGTCAATGGCTTCTTTCTTCAAAATTAGTGTGTATCTGCTATTGCCAGTGAAAGAATTCCTGTTATAAGGAATCACTAGTGCCACTCAGAACAGAAATCCCTTTATACTGAAAGAAATATATGTTTCTGTAATTATTTCTGGTGCTTATTAGTGGATTCGTCTTTCATTCTAGTTGTATCTGCTAAGATTTGCATACAGACTGGCTTATCCTGACATCTTTAAGAAAATAACAACGTAAGGAACTTGAGGATGGTAGAGATAGCAAAAGGAGAGTAATACTTATGCGGATGTATAGCCAGTTGAAGTGTCCTGTCTGACTAATCTCTGTTTCCTCTGCATGTCTTTTGCCATCTAAGTTAAGCTTCTAGCTGTCATGGAAAGTAGATGACAACTGACATGTCTTCTACTGCCAGTGTGAAGATTTTCAGGACTACAGGCTCAAATCCCTGGGAAGGATGGGGGATGGTGTCTTGTCAAGTCTCTGTAGACTTGTTCTGGCTTACAGCATTTACTCTGTATCTTATTCACTGCAAACAAAAGGTTGGAGATATTTGTCAATATTGCTTTTCTGTATTTTATTTTTAAATTTGCTTTTAAGTGTTATATTCACCACCTAGTCCTGACACTGTTGCATTTGAGGCTCTGAAATTATTTGAAATCTTTTTGTGCAGATTGTGGTATGGAAATGTACAGGGATGTCCCAGTGCTGAATTAGGGAACAGATGACTAAGAAGAAAATGTCCATATGCTTAATTAATCTCCTTTAAATTTTTGTTTCTTTACCTAGTTTATTTATCTTTCGGAAAGTACTGTTATGACAGAGCAGAACATTAAGTGTATAGGTCTGCCCTAACTGTGTTGGGAGAAAAGAGTTTACTCAAGGTTTCAAAAGTAAACTGTGGTCAGACCTCAGAAGCATGGAGAAATGAAATGAGGAAAGCAAACAAAATCTTGACTTTAATAATGGGATAGATATATAATAAAAATAAAACAAACAAACAAATAAAAAACCCTGATAAACAGGTTTTAAAACTAGTTTTAAAAAATACTCCTAAACAGAAATATTCATAGGACAAGTCTAGGATTAGATAAAGTACTAACATAGACATAGTTGTGGTTTTATTAAAGAAAGAAAACCACAAAACTACACAATTGCCATGTGCAGCTGCCTAAACCACGCTGGTAAAATAAGATTAATTTAGGAGTGCCAAGAGTGGCAGGCTGAATTTCAGGAAAAACAAGTTCATCTATATCTTTAGAAAAAAAAAAAATAAGAGAGAGAGAGAGAGGGAACGGAAAAG
>PTEX01000236.1:907203-984642 GCA_003342815.1 Eudromia elegans | reverse complement strand
AGGAGAGGAGAGGAGAGGGAAAGGGGAAAGGGGAAAGGGGAAAGGGGAAAGGGGAAAGGGGAAAGGAGAGGGAGGGGAAAGGGAAGGGGAAGGGGAAAGGGAAAGGGGAAAGGGGAAAGGGGAGGTGAGAATCTTGTGACGATGTTCAACATAAACATTCCCAACAATGGAAACTGCAATTTCTCAACTCAAGCCAAGTCAGTGAAGCCACCAAGCAAGCATGTGCAGATTCAGCTAGACATGGAGAATGAACACTGTTGGGGTGATGACTAAGTGTCTGAAAAAAAAGGTTTCCATGTAAAAGGTTTTTTTTGTTTTTTTTTTTTTTTTTTTTTACATTGATTGCAGCAGATCTGAGGAAAAAATCAGATGAGTTTAGTGGAATTATTAATGACTTCTGAACATATTCTGCTGCTAAACTTCAGCCCAGACACCTTGTTGCCTTATGTCATCACTTATACTCATGGGGACAACACACAGGGAGTGTAAAATAATGTCCACAAACAGCAACAAGTACTTTTTACACATATTTTCCACCTTTTTGAATATATCTGAAAAGCCAAGGTAGCAGGGAACCAGAGTCAAACTCTACATGCGGTAGAGTAACTCATCATAGTAACTCATCTCTGCAAAAAAATAGCCAGAGAACTTTTAAAAGATAATAACTGATGTTTCTGCACATACATACAGATATCTTTTACACTTGGGTAATAGAACTTACTCAGTGTCAATTAATGTCTCTGAATAAAGAGGTGTTCGCAACTCATGAACACAGGTGCCAGTCATTTGTAGAGTTCAGTGTGTAATTTTATTTCATAGCATCCTAAAAAGCATATGGACCTATTCTCATATAAAGGCAGTGTTTTGCATACAGTTGAAATTCAAAGCTAGAATTCATATCCTTTACTGATTCTGTAGAATTCAGTCTACTCCTGTGTGCAGTCACATTTAGGAACTTGACAGAGTTATAGGTGTGCTGGGAAGCTTGATGATATTAAAGTTTGCCATTGGCATTAGATCAGAGACACTACAGCCTATGCAGCCTGATGTGCCAGAGACCACTGGATACAGAAGGTGCAGGAAATGGGGTGACTCAGGAGAGTCAGCTTGCTGATTTTCAAGCTGTCTTTGGCATATACTAGAGCAGCCTGGGGACCTCTTTAAACAACTCCAGTTGGGAATAAGCCAAACACAGTTCTGGCCAAGTCCTGGCGCTCTCCTTTCTCCAGGGCCAGATAGGATTGATGGTGTATTAGGAGGTTTCATTGACTGTGTGCCAGAGGGGCATGTTTTAATGCCAGAAGAAATCTCAGCTTGTGAAATCTGCAGTTTCCAGGCTCTAGGTACGGTTATAGCAGTGCAGAAACCGAACTTTAGCTGAGAAGAAAATACTGAAAGTGTGAGGTTCTTCTTTGTGTCATACTGAAAGCAAGAGAGAGACAACAGAAGCAAAAATCAGGAAAGGGGAAGAATTTGGAAAATTCAGTAATACTAAGGCACTGCTGTCAAAGAGAACTATAACCTGAATGGGCTAGAAGAGCTTATGAAGAGTGGCAGAGCCACAGTGGCTTGGAAAGACTGAAAAGCAGAAAGAGAAGAGTAGATGTCATGATTCCTCAGCTGAGGACTTACTGACATGGGAACTAAAGCAGACAAGAAGCAGGCACCAAGCACAAGGCCTCTGGACCTGAGCCCAGGTGGTTAGGGACCATATACTGAAGTAGAACAAAGCAGAGAGTCAAGTTAAAGATTAGTTATTATTTATTACCTTCATAGAAAACATAGGAAGACTGGAAGGAGGAAACTTGAGGAATGTAACCTCCTAGGCTGAGAAAGTATTAGGGGCAGCAGTCTGCATCCCCAGATATTTCAGGAACTCCACCATCTCCTGTGCATCTCCCGTGAGGCTTCGCAAGTGACAGAACACAAAGCACACCCTCGTTACCTATCTTTTTGTTTGTTTGTTTGTTTAGGAGGAAAAGATGGAATTAGCAAGACTAGTAAGATAAGCATTGAGATATGCAGGAGCTCAGTCCACTTGGGTTCTGCAAGTTCTCTTTGTCCATGTTGTGCTCTCTGGAATTACAGGCCGAACTAGATCTTCCTCCTGGATAAGTTAAGTCTGGACCTGCAGCAGGTCCAGAAATTCCTGGGAACATATCAGTCCCCAATATTTAGCCATAACTTGGCAGAATGAGGAAATGATTTGAGCTCTCGGTCCTGTCATGGTCAAGCTCCTTCTTAAAACTGCCTGGCATCTTGCAGCATGCTCATACTTGTAGGTGTTAATTCTCATTCCATATTTTGCTTTCCTTTTTTTTTTTTTTTTTTTTTTTTTGAGAGCTGTTAAATCATCTTTGTTGTGGACTGAGAAAAAAAGGACAGATTTCCAGGCCTACTTTACATATGAATATCTCATTTGTGTTAGGATTGTTCTTTATCTTATACAATTATAAAAGAACAAGAAAGAGAAAGTTTGGTTTGGTTTTTTTTTTAATATGCAGCAATTACAGTCCATATCAGCCTTCATCTTGTTAAGTAAGAATTATTTTATTCTTTTCTCATAAAATGGGTTCTTCTTTCCTGATTAGCAATTGATTAGCCTTACTGCCTTTCTTTTCACTCATGCCTATTTTTAAGGGCCTATAAGATTTTAACAAACCAATATGCTATCATGTATCTTTGCAGATACTTCTGGACTTGTACCTTACTAGTATATGAGACCATTCAGCCTTACACTATTTGTGTTATGTAATAACAGCAATGTTTCTGTTTTTAATTAAAAAATGTGCAGAAGGATTCAAAACCACAAATATAGACAGAAAACACACAAATATCAACAGACTAGTACTCTTCTCCTCCTGCCCTGGACACAAATACAGCATCTAAAGATAGTTGCATGAAAATTGCCCACAGGGTGCATAAGCTTTTTACTGAAGCCAGTGGTTTTCTGCACAAAAAATGGTTCAAGCCTGAAAAGATGTTCTTAAGGTCTATCTTGGGCAAGATAATTTGTTGACTAAAGTCTTTCCCACCCCAAGTGAATCCTACAGTTTTCCATTTCTTTCTTATTCATCTAGCAGACTACACTATTTAAACTCCTTCTGGAGTTAAATACACTTCTTATCATCACCATGGTTATTATTACTACTCTTGTTATTATTACTGTTATTATTAGCTGCTTCTTATCTCTTAACAACCTTTGCTTAACTGCCACAGACAGATTTCACCTATATGAGCCGATAATTCAACTTTTCCTGGCAATGCCAGCACTTAACAGAGGGTGGATGCTTTAAAAAATATGCAGCATAAAAAAAAGGGAAAAAAAGGGCTTTGAATCACACTGGCATGTTGCATGGTCTAAAAGGCTTCTTCAAGGAACAGATTTTTAAGAATTGTGCTAATTAACGCTGGCAATTGGCATTAGAGGTAAACCATTCTATTTAATTATAGTTGACAGCTGTCCTTTAAGTGCAGTTTCTGGTGAAGGGAAGGGTATTACCACTGATATTATTTCATATACTTTTCAGCCATTAATGAACTTTTTCCCCCACACACCTCTCCTAACATCAGGAAACTTTTAGAATAGATGCCCGTTGCTTTCTCACATTCTCTTTTAATTATCACTTTCTCTCTTCCCCTATCCAATGGGAGTTAAGCTGGGGCCTGGTACAGCCCCAGAGGATTTGAAACCTCTGTGATATTTCTACTGAATTCTTTGTGGAAGTGCAGTGCAAATTGAAACCCACGTCTCTGGGGATGGAGCTCTCCAAGAGGCCATTGTGCTCCTTCTTAATGCAGGGAACAGAACTGCAGAATGCTTTTTCTCAGTGGAGTCTTCTCACATTTTTGAGGTTTCATTTTCAAGGTACCAAGAGTTTACTTTTTCACTTTCCCACTGTGCTGGTTGATGGCTTTTTTTTTTCCTTTTTTTTTTTTTTTTTTTTTTTGACATTAAGGGGGACTGGCTTCCAGGCTGACAGTCAAGATTTAGAAGACGCTAGTGCCTAATAGTCTTACATTAATATAAGTCCTGAAGCGTCATCCTGAAGCATTATACACACTGATCATGTTCTCTTTCAGCCTTCTCTTCTCCAGGCTGAAGAGGCCCAGCTCTCTCAGCCTTTGCTCATAGGGCAGATGTTCCAGGCCTCTAATCATCTTTGTGGCCCTGCGCTGGACTCTCTCTAGCAGCTCCACATCCCTCCTGCACTGGGGAGCCGAGAACTGCACACAGTACTCGAGGTGCGGCCTCACCAGGGCTGAGTAGAGGGGCAGAATCACCTCCCTTGACCTGCTGGAGACACTCTGCTTAATGCACCCCAGGATCCCATTGGCCTTCTTGGCCACAAGGGCACATTGCTACCTCACAGTCAACTTGTTGTCTGCCATGAAACCCAAGTCCTTCTGTGCAGAGCTGCTCTCCAGAAGATCAGTCTCCAGCCTGTACCGATACATGGGGTTATTCCTCTCCAAATGCATGACCTTGCACTTGCTCTTGTTGAACTTCATTAAGTTTCTCACTGCCCAGTTGTCCAGTCTGTCCAGGTCCCTCTGGATGGCAGCGCAGCCCTCAGGGCTATCAGCTACTCCTCCCAGTTTGGTATCATCAGCAAACTTGCTGAGGGAGCACTCCATCCCTTCATCTAGGTCGTTAATGAATAAATTGAACAGGACTGGGCTGAGGACTGAGCCCTGGGGGACACTGCTAGCTACAGGCCACCAACTGGACTCTGAGCCACTGATCACCACCCTCTGAGCCCTGTCATTCAGCCAATTCATAATCCACCTCACTGTCCACTCATCTATCCCACACTTCCAGAGCTTGCCCAGGATGATGCTGTGAGGGAGGGTGTCAAAAGTCCAGATAGAGGACATCCACCGCTCTGCCCTCATCTATCCAGCTAATCATTCCATCATAGAAAGTTATCAGGTTAGTTTAGTGTGATTTCCCCTTGATGAATCCATGCTAAGCACTTTCTCATCCTCCACATGTTTGGATACAACAGCCAGGATGAGCTGTTCCATCACTTTTCCAGGGATGGAGTTAAGGCTGACTGGTTTATTGTTGCCCGGGTCCCCCTTCTTGTCTTTTTTGAAGATCAGGGTGACATTGACTTTCTTCCAGTGCTCCAGCACCTCCCCTGTTCTCCAGGACCTTTCGAAGATGATGGAGAGCAGCTTAGCTATGACATCTGTCAGCTCATGCAGCACTCTGGGATGCGTCCCATCGGGGCCTGTGGATTTTTGGGTATCAAATTTCCTTGGGTGCTCTCTGACCCAATCTTCCTCTCCTCGGGGCAAGTCTTCCTCTCTCCAAGCTTCTTCGTTTGTCTCTAGGGTCTGAGATTCCACAGGGCTGCCGCTGGTAAACACTGAAGTAAAGAAGGCGTTCAGGAACTCTGCTTTTTCTGTGTCTTTTGTACCCAACCAGTGGACCCACTTTTTCTCTAATCTTCCTTTCGCCATTGATACATTTGAAAAAGCTCTTTTGGTTGTTTTTAATATCCCTTGCCAACTTTAATTCCAAATGTGCTTTAGCCATCCTTGTGGCATCCCTGACATTCCCTGACAACATTTCTATATTCCTCTCAAGCAGTCTGTCCTTTTTCCCCACATTGTGTATACTGCTTTCTTCTGTTTGAGTTTTGCCACGAGCTCCTTGCTCATCCACGCAAGCCCCTGCTGCCTGACTTCTTACTCATAGGGATATAGGGCTATCTTTCAATACTTCAAGACATAACATCCTGGGTTATTGGTTTCTACAACTTCTCATAGATCACTTGTCCTAACTATCTTGATATCTCTTTAACCACTCCTTAGCAGGACCTCCATTTATTTCTCCAAATGACCTTTGAATTGAGAAGACCTAAAACTGAATCCAAGTTCTCAGGGAGGGCCTCATCAGGGCAAGCAGAGGATACTAACTTCTCCCAATCTACTGTCCATCCTCTTCCTGAATGAGGCCACTATGGGGTTTTGTATGATGAAATCACACCCACTTATGCTCATCCTGGTTATCTCTCACAACTCCTAGCTCTTCTTCATCGTCTTCCATTCACATTGCTGGAATTCTGCCTGGGCTTAGCCTGTGCCTCAGACCAGTTATTTTGACAGCCATTTTCTTGTTCCTGAGAAGGACAACCTTAAAACCTTTTCTTTCATTAAGGATGTTGCTTCTTTTACTGCTCTTCTGAACTGTTTTGTTCTCACAGTTTCAACTCCCTTGTAGGCACATCTTCCTTGATTTCTGTTTCTGCATAACATTAAACAAAGCTATTAATTGTCAGATTCAAGAATATTCATGTCCTTATCACCTCTCTACTTATTGTCTTTTACTGACCTGCTAGAAACATCTATTCTCAGTATTTACAGAGCATCCTTTCAAAAGAACACCTCTACCCTTTTTAACTTAGTGTTTGTCATGAGTACAAAAAGCTTCTTGTAAACCTCTGTGAAATTGTATAATTCCTATTTTTACATCCATTTTTAAAGAAATAAATAATATAGCACAGTCCCCAGATCAACTGAGGATATAGCTTATAAAATGTTTTTTTTCCATGATGCCTGCTGAAGGCACTAGGTTAGAAACACTGTGGAGTTCTGGTCTTATTCCTCTGTAGTTCCTCAGTCTGTCCTTATCTTAGTTCGGCTTCTTGTCTCGTCCTAAGATCATAAGCTCTATAGTCAGTAACTGTTTTTTGTTTTCTGTTCACACATTGACTAGTAGGATTTAGCCTGATGTTTGAACAGGTGTCCAGGCATTGTCATCGTGATAACGCTAATGCTAATAATTAACCTAAGCAAGGCTAATTTTAACAGACACCTGAGTCTGGCTTTTTTAAAATTAGTCATTCAAAATTTTAAATATCTAGTTTACAATCTTTTTTTTTTGTTTTTCAACACATAGGATCAAATTTGTATTGGAGGCAATAGCTAGGGATGACTGAATAAAAATATAAAACTTCTGTTAATCAAATGGATCCAAAATATTTCATTTCAACTACAATTGCATTTTAATTCAGGTTGCCTGTCAACTCAAAGCATAAGCATAAGGGACCAGCTAGTGAAAACCTCCCAATATTCCCAATATGTTTTTGTATAGCAATATGTCTTTCTATGATGTGTTTTTTGGTCCGCTTTAATCCAACCCAATAACCACAGTGTTCACTGCTTCTGTGAACTTGCGCTTATGCAAAGGCACATGTTCTGCCAGAAGCAACATAAAAATCCCAGCCCTAATCCCTCTACTAGCAGGGATCAATAGATTGAATCTACTCAAGATAGGTGAGCTAACAGAGACTTTAATCAGACCCTGATATCATGTTCCCTTATGTGAAGTGAAGGTAACTCACTGGAGAGAGGAAGACTTGCTCTGGGTAGAGGACGATTGGGTCAAAGAGCACCTGAGGAAACTCAACACCCACAAATCCATGGGCCCCGATGGGATGCGCCCCAGAGTGCTGTGTGACCTGGTGGATGTCATAGCCAAGCCACTCTCCGTCATCTTTGAAAGGTCCTGGAGAACAGGGGAGGTGCCGGAGGTCTGGAAGAAAGCCAGTGTCAACCCTATTTTAAAGAAAGGCAAGAAGGAGAACTCGGGCAATTACAGCCCGGTGAGCCTCACCTCCATCCCTGGAAAAGTGATGGAACAGCTCATCCTGGCTGCTGTTTCCAGACACATGGAGGAGAAGAAGGTGCTCAGGAGTAGTCAGCATAGGTTCATCAAGGGGAAATCATGCTTGACTAACCTGATAGCCTTAAGATGGGGTGACTAGATGGATAGATGAGGGCAGAGCGGTGGATGTCATCTATCTGGACTTTTGACACCCTCCCTCACAGCATCATCCTGGGCAAGCTCTGGAAGCGTGGGATAGATGAGTGGACAGTGAGGTGGATTAGGAATTGGCTGAATGACAGGGCTCAGAGGGTGGTGATCAGTGGCTCAGAGTCCAGTTGGTGGCCTGTAGCTAGCAGTGTCCCCCAGGGCTCAGTCCTCAGCCCAGTCCTGTTCAATTTATTCATTAACGACCTAGATGAAGGGATGGAGTGCTCCCTCAGCAATTTTGCTGATGATACCAAACTGGGAGGAGTAGCTGATAGCCCTGAGGGCTGCGCTGCCATCCAGAGGGACCTGGACACAATGGACAACTGGGTGATGAGAAACCTTATGAAGTTCAACAAGGGCAAGTGTAGGGTCCTGCACCTGGGCAGGAATAACCCCAGACATACCTACAGGCTGGGGACCGACCTCCTGGAGAGCAGCCCAGCAGAGAGGGACCTGGGCGTCATGGTGGACGACAAGTTGACCATGAGGCAGCAGTGTGCCCTCATGGCCAAGAAGGCCAATGGGATCTTGGGGTGCATTAGGCAGAGCGTCTCCAGCAGGTCGAGGGAGGTGATCCTGCCCCTCTACTCAGCCCTGGTGAGGCCATACCTCGAGTCCTGTGTGCAGTTCTGGGCTCCCCAGTGCAGGAGGGATGTGGCGCAACTAGAGAGAGTCCAGCGCAGGGCCACAAAAATGATTAGGGGCCTGGAACATCTGCCCTACAAGCAAAGGCTGAGAGAGCCGAGTTTCTTCAGCCTGAAGAAGAGAAGGCTGAGAGAGGACCTCATCATTGTGTATAAGTACCTCAAGGGAGGGAGCAAGGAGGATGGGGCCAGCCTCTTCTCAGTGGTGGCCAGTGATAGAACTAGGGGGAAATGGCCACAAATTGAAGCACCAAAAGTTCCACAGGAACTTGGGAAAGAAATTCTTAACAGTGAGGGTGACAGAGCCCTGGAACAGGCTGCCCAGAGCGGTGGTGGAGTCTCCTTCTCTGGAGATCTTCAAAACCCGCCTGGACATCACCCTGTGCCACATGCTCTAGGAGGTCCTGTGTGGGCAGGGCAGTTGGACTAGATGACCTTTAGAGATCCCTTCCAACCTTAAGTATTCTATGATTCTATGAACTCCATTGTAATCAACTGAGTTACAACAGTGCAAAACACTTTTAAAAATGTTGGAATTGGGTCCAGAAAGTGCTTAGGTGGAGCTGACCTGGAAGCAATGGGCCGATCAGGCTCGTAATTGAGGAATACACTTTCATGAGTTATTATTTTAATCACAGCAATACTCTCCCTTATCTCAATTACAAAATTATCCATCTAAGCACCTGCCTCCCGCTTAACGGGATGTTCCCTTTTCAATCACACTGTTTAAAGTCCTCCTCTATTTTTGTAGAATCCTGTTCTCCAAGTCTTTCCTAAACCAGGGAGCATCAAGAGCATAGTCAACCCAACAACAGTGAGGCAGAGCTCTTAACCCGCATTATAAGTTGTTTATACTCAAACTGCCTGTCAGAAATGGTCCTTGGCTTCTGTTAGCCCCAGAACAACATCTCGGTGCTGCCCAGGAAGATTGTGTGGGGACTGTACTGAGAGCAGCGCAGTTCATTGCATGGCAGCACTCAAGCACTCAAGGACTGGTTGGGACAGCAGAAAACAACCTGCAACCCCAAGTTGTCAGATGCGGTCTAAGGATCAAGCTTACAATAGGGGCTTCTCTGGACAGTGCCAATTAGCTCTGTTCACAGCAAACCTTCTGGAGGTCATGCCGGCCATGAGTCGACATGATCCAGCCGATGGATCTGAGGCAGATTTCTTGCCATCAGCACAGCCCTGGCTATGGCTGAACACATTTAGGGGAATGTTTTTCCACTCATCCTGTTGAAACTATGGAATTTTACAAGATTTAGGAGTCAGTAGACCAGAAAAAGCAAGAATAAGTGGGAGTACATTGCAGCAGTTAAGTTACCCCCTGAAAGGGAAAATCTCCATTCTTCTCTCTGCTCGAAAAGTTGCATTGTCGCCAATGGCTATTTAATGTAAAATACTTAGCATGAGAGCAGCTAACGATGTTTGTGTATCTAGCTGTGTTTGCCTTTTTAAAAATGCAACTACTGCCAATTACAGTTGCAAAGCAATATTCACATGTTCCGTGCTGCTTTAATCAAAGACTATTTGTCACACTAATGTCACACTAATGTGAATATGAAGAATTTTTCCTTAAAAAAAATGGTGCTAAAGTTGTGAAACAGAATGGAAAAAGACCTTCAAAGCTCATTTTTATGAGCAAGTGATGAACTCCAGGTGTACTAGGAATAAATCAGCAATTTCCGGTAGTCGTTGTCAGCCCTGAATAGAGTATAACCTGTGTTAAACATGTTTCAGGCAAACAAGTAATTACATAAAGAAAGTACCTACAGCCATAAAACATGATTTTCCTCCATTATGAGCTGAATACTATACTCTTGCATACACTATGCTCTTGTATACTTGTGGTTAAACTAGATGTTCAGCATCTATTGATATGTTCCTGTTTCCCTGGTGTAGGAAATTACATTAACTTCCCTAGGACTGCATGAGCGAGCATCAGAAGATCTTTAAGAACAGCATTTTCTTCTGTTAATGCAAGGATCCAAAGACTCACGACTTAACCAGCACCATGCACTACACACAAGGCCCTTAAACCACCTCTAGGTAATGAGGGAAAGAGATTCTCTCATGCAGTCTTGGGCATCACACTTTTAAATGCTGTATTTGAACAAACACACACAAGGAATTTAACATTTTGGAGAGCTTTAAAGTATTACATTCCACATCAAGTCTTTTATTGTTTCTTCTCAGCTGGCTTCAAGCTTCATACACAGGTAAGGCAACCTTTTCAAGCAACATATTTTTGCCAGTAAAGTAATTCACTCTGCTTCTCTAACCTTATTTGCTGATGGCATGATTTGTCTTACAACTCTACATAAATATACTACATCAATAACATTTTCTCAAGGCTATTTTCCCCCTGAACCACACCACAGCAAGTTGGTTATTTTTCTTTCCATCAGAGCAATAGGCAATATTTTAACCTTCCTTGTATAGTTCTAATGCTAAGCAGGCATGCAAATGAGGTTTGTTTTTTCTATTGCTTTTTTTTTAAGATGAAGACGAGGTAGTAAACTAGAGCAAGAATTCCTTTTTATAAAAAATCTACAACTGAACATGACCTTTTCTATTCTCATTCAGTTTGCACAGAGGAATAATTTCCAAAGGAGTGTGGGAAGGAACAATTAAAGTTAAATGTTAATTTTCAAAAAAAGACCCAGCTTGCTCTCTGGTTTCTGAATTACCCCTGGAATACCATTCAGGCTCAGTCTCCTGGGGAAAGACATTGGAAATGAAGCACTGGCAACGTAGACAGAATGCAGAATAATTTCTGGAGAAATCAGGCCAGTCTTTATAAGTAGCTTTCTAAATGGCAGTGGCTTAAGGTAGTAGTGTGTTCCTGCAAGGCTGCATCTGTCACCAATACCTCTGCTATCAGGTAGGGATTTTTAAAAAGGGGCTTCATTCTGCAGCCCAGCTGAGCCACTGGAGAGGACAGGAGACTCTGTGTCTCCTGTGGTGCAGGTGGTAGCTGGGTATGTTGTGGGAGGGTCCCCAGAGTAATATTCCTATATATAAAGGCCTATATATATAGGCAGAGTTCCCTCATTATATGATTATTAGGACATCAAGACTAGAGCAGCTGAATCCATATCGACTTTACAGGATCTGTGAGGTCAAGCGATGCCTGGGACCTCCTGCCTGGAGCTGAGACCTCGACCTCCAGGTTACCACGGCATCTTAACTTAAACATATACTAGCTAGAAAGAACTGAGATCCTGAGGTCTTTCTTAAAAAGTTAAAAGGAAAACTTTGTTCATAACAGGAAACATTTTTCCCCTTGATGTTTCAGAATGCCAACTGGAAAAAGCAACTAATTGGAAATGCCAACTAATTTTCTCTGTAGCATATAATTATCAATAAATATAATTCATAGATTTTTGTGAGCTTAAGGGAGTATTCTGACTGCATGTGCTGACCTCATAAGTAAGTCAAACCATAGGAATACTATGCTCTAATTCCTGCTTCAGGTGCAATACCTGGAGCTAAAGTAAAGCATGTAGTGTTTTATGAAATAAATATCTGCTTTGGCTTTAAAGTTACAACTGATGAAAAATTTACTACCAAGTTAGGAAGTGATTCCTATGACTAATCCTCTTTACTTTTAATTTTGCTTGATTTCCTGCTCAAATCAGGTACTGGTTTTGTAATACCTTTGTGTCCTAGATTGAAAAGAGTCCTGCTATGGAATTTCTGGGATGTGCAGGGCACCATCTCTCCTTGGTGACTTAAGAGATGGAGCACCTCAGGTCCTCCAGGACACCAAAGTATTTTACAGTTCCTTAAACACTCCCACTGGTCCTCTCCAGATCTATTCCAGGTTTTTAGCCTCTCCCTTAAAGTGCTGGTATTAGAAATGGACCAATTATTCCAGGAATGGTTTCATTAATGTCAAAAGGAGCGGTATAATAATAAAACTGCTCACTGCTCCATATTTCTACCCCAAAACTGCATTATTCTTTTTGACTGCTGTGTCACCTGGGACCTCATTAATAGTTGATTATCCACCATGGCCTTAAGTTTTTTTCAGTCACAGTTTCCCAGATTCACAAATCCGTACCATTAGTGTAGTTTGCATTCTCTATGCCTATTACATGGCCTTTGGCCATATTGAAGTAGATACGGTTTCACTGAAACCAAGCTCTCTATATCCTTCCTCATTAGCCACTCTCCCACCTCTCATGTCACCAATAGATATTCTCCATGATAATATTATTTTCCCAGTCATTTGGAAAATTCCCAAGCAAGAAAATTCTCTGGTGATTCCAAAGAAATAAGTCATCAGAGATGATCGTTTACTATCAAGTGTGAGACTTGTAGTTTAACCAGTTTCTAATATTCTGTAAGACTCCCAGGTTGCTGTGATTTTTAACATTTTGGGCATTTTTCCTTTTGAATTTATGAACCAAGATGTCTTGTGATACCAGATCAAATGTCATACAGACATCAAAAATATTATATTAGCAATAATACTCTGTCAACCAGACTCTTGAAAAATGATATCAAGTTAGGTTTACAAATCTACACTACATGCCAAAGAGTATTAATTATAGGTGATTATTATTTCTTTCCTAGTTCAGTTCTATATCAGTCATAGTTTGATTTTGTGTAGATTCATTTCAATATAGTGTTTTTTTTCCAATTTAGTCTCATCTGTCTCTTTTATAAAGAAAAAAAAAATCTGTCATAAGAGATTTTGCCTTTAAAGTGATATTTTCCTTCCTTTCCACTTAACATTTAAGATTTCATGTTGATTATATAAGATACAGTAAATCTTAGAACAACTCTAATGCAGCTATACTACTAATTCTGTGATAAAAAAGTATTTTCTTTTGTTTGCTTATTGTTTTGTCTTGAAAAAAATAGCTTTAATTAGTTAATCTGGAATTAACTTCTAAATGAATACAAAATATTGAAAGAACTGAAATATATATATAAATTCTGTAATATTTTGATAAGAGATGTTTGTCTTAGGAAAAATGTACCTATGAAAACAGATTTTCTTCAGGAAAACAGTGATTAAAGCTAAATTGCTTTCAGAATCCTAAATACCTTCATATTTCATCCATATTCATGCATCATTAACTGAGTCTAATTATTGCTAATGCTAAAGGAATTCCAAACAGAAAAAAACATACTCATTAGTGAGTTTAGTACATTTAAAATATTTTGATAATTCTATAGATTTCCTCCTATAAAAATGCATTATTTAAACCATCTAGTCATTTTATTGTCTTGATGCTTTATGTCTTCCTCAAGGATCTATTGGGAAACCAAGAGTTTCACTTCTCTCCAGGAGCAGCAACTGTCATGAAATATCTTAATTCTCAAAACAAGGAATGTGTTCATATTTGGGGGTATTTGTTTCCTAAACCAATCTTTTTTTCTTCAAAAGATTTACAGTAAGGGAGGAATTATTCTCCCATAACTGTACACACCTACTCTGTAGATGTCTCAATCTCTGCTTATTGCCCTGGATTCCTTTTTAGTCAGCGGAGGTGCTTTTAGGGCACAATTCATCTGACTGAGTTTGGATGTCTATTTTGGGAGAGACGAATTGTGCTTTAGAAGAATCTGGTTTTCTCCCTGATGGAAAAGGGAGGCCAGGGTTACTGGCTAAAATGTAGGTATGTCCACTACACACATCTAAAGCAAGATGAGGTGAATTCCCACACTGGGAGACTCTGAGCGGAATTTGCAGAATGACTTATAGTTTCCTTAAATACAGCCGAACAGAGTGTTATTTTTATGGATCTTCTCACCAGGGGATGTCCCTCCAGCACACTGCAGAAGGAAGGACTAGGTTTTCTATTGAAATCCACCAAACTGAAAGAAAATGCCAGCATTTCTTTTCAAGCTTCTCAAAGTGCACCTAGATAGTAAACATAATCTTAGTGGTAGAGACTGTGAAGATTTACTTTAAATTCTAATAAAAAACTCATTCTTTTTGCATTTCCCAGATGTTGAAAGGAAGATTTAGTAAAAATCAATAGCACCCTTGAAGATGCAAAAGAAGTTGATTTTAATTCTCTAAGAAGTAAACCATGAGAAGTTAAACAGTACTCCTATTACTAAGGATAAAGTTAGGAGTAATCATTTTACTCTAACTAATATATCCAGAGAAGATGATTAAGGAATAGCAACTGTCTTGTAAAACTATGGAAGTTTTCTAACGAGCAAAGGGTATTGCAGGTGAATCAAGTGCATGGATACTGAAGATACACAAATTCAAAGTAAATATATGGATAGAATATATTTAATGTGTAATTTAATTTGTTATTGGAACAAAGTTATAACCAAAGTAGACTTAAAGGTTGTGCTCTGGTGTAACAAGAAGTAAATCAATGATTACTGCACGATTAACTTCTGTTAAGGTATTTTATAGTGAGCGACCTTATAAAAGGATGCAATTTCTTATGCAAAGATGTATTCTTGTAAAGTCACTGACATAGTTCCTGTAGTATTCATTAGGAGCAGAAATTCAGCATAAGATCATTATATCGAGTACTGAAAAGTTTTATAATATCTGAGGTTTTGAGCCTCTTCCAGGGAGCGTAGATCTTATAGAGGTAACAAATTTATATTCTTGAGCAAATTTTGATTAATAATGATACCTGGGGAGAGAGATAGATTGTCACTATATAAAAACTGCTAATAATATAGAAACACAATTGTAAAGGAAAATAGGTACCATGGGGACTCTTCTACTGTATATACCACTTATTACATTCAGTAAACGTGCAATATTATATAAATTGGAATGGATTGCATATATTCTAAGGAAATTAAAATTCATAGTTCAATTTTATGTCCATTTTCTGAATGCACCAATCTCCATTTACTGAATGCACCAGCCACAGAAGTGCATACCACTGGAATACTCCAAGATCTATGTTCAATATTATTTTTTTAAGTATAGATTTGTGTGACTTTTGGAATATCCATCATTTTAGATGAAGAGAGAATTAGGACACATTAGCATAGAGCATATGTTTATTTCTGCCTGTCACATTGATTGGTATTTCTCTTCAAGCCCACATGGAGATGGCTTCTCTTTCTGAGCGCAACACAAATGTCTTCTGTTATATTAAATATCAACAGGTGTCCAGAGCTGCAGTGTATAGTCAGTTTTATGTTTTCCTGCAAGCAGCAGTTTTTTGGAGAAAGGATCAGAGGAAATTCTACAATCTTTATGTTTTTTATACAAAAAAAAAAATTTATATATACATTTTTGAAATTCTACCATAAGGTAAATGTCAGGAGTATCTGAATCAAGATAGAATAACAATAAGTCCAATCCACTTCTAGTGAAAGCAGCTGGTTTATTTCTGTATAGGCATGGAAAGTGACTTTTCTATTAGTGCAGTATTCATAACAGCATTTGAACAGACATTTTCTACAAAGTTCTTCATTATATCATATACTGCAAACCTTCCTTAAGGGGTGGGGAGTGAAAAATAGTTTGCTTTGCTTCAGCACTGTATTCATAATGACACTTGAATAGACTTTCCCTAGGTTGTGCATTGCTTATATACTTTGCCAGCTTCTCTATTGATGAATAAAAATAGATTTTTTTTTTTACCTTGTTTTTCAAAGTATTTGAGGAGTATCCCTGAAAAGCATACTCAACTCCTCTTTTTCTTTGTTTATGGATTGTTGTTGCACCTGGGAGCAATTTGAACAAGTCCTGATTGGAGTGCAATCCAGAAAGAATTAAACTATGATGCTTACTCTGGTTTGGATAGCATTAGAAGAAAAGGGACTGAGCTCAGAATAGCCAACCTGCATTTCAGTTGGCATTTCTAATAGATTAATTGCTTTTTTGTTCTAACATGGGAAAAAACACTGTGTTTGCATGCTGAGAAACCTGGTGGAGGGCTCTCTTATAGGTGAAAACAGATCAGGAGGCTGAAAGAACTTTATAAAACCTGTTGTACATTATAAATTATAAAATAAATACAGGAAAATTCATGCAAATCATTTGCAAAAGAAAAAACAAGATTTAAAATGTATGTAATTCCCATTTCCATTGTAACATCAGAGAGTCATAAGAGCGATGAGCAAGAAGGACCTGTGTAAATCATCGCTGAGCTCAAAGGACTTCTTTATTTGATTAGATACGGTTTAGAGAAATAAATAAATAAAATAAAAAAGTGCTTGTGAGTAACACTTTTCGCTAAGTATCAACAGACTTTTTAAATGAAAAGGGTTGCATTGAACTACTGAATATCTGGTAATAGAGAGGATTTTAGTGGCTGCTTCACCCAATATCTGTTTAATCTAGTTTATTAATCTTCATTTTCCTTGAATTGAGAAGGAGTATTCAGAGCTCTGTCTGTAATGTTTATGTTTTTGCTTCATATATATATATATATAAAATTAGTGGTTCTGTTAGTATTTTCAGTCAGCATCATACAAAAAGATAGAAGATAACAAAATATATTGTAGGGAATCTATTGCACTTTTGTGTTAATTATTGTAAATGTGGGAACAGAAGAAACGATGTTTTTAATCTTATAGAGTGTTCTCTAGAGAAAAAAAAAAAAAAAAAAAAAAGATAAACTTTTCCCAAACTATATCCTTGGTTTGAATACACCATATTATAGGAGAACTCAGATGTGGTGGATGCCATAAGTGAGAGCTAAAGAGCATCCTGCAAAATACAGAAAACACAGAATGCTTCGGAGCTCTTTTCCAGAGTTGCTCCACAGAGTGACTTCCATCTCTTGAGAAATGGTAATATTCATTTACCTTTTTTCCTCCAGCAATGAATCCGAGGCAGTGCTAATTTGGATAGTTTTACTCTTTTAAAAATATCTTAAAGAGAAACAGCAGAGCCAAAGATCAATGAATTTGTTGCAATAGAGTTGCGTTGTGTTGTGTTCCTTCCTTCCTTCCTTCCTTCCTTCCTTCCTTCCTTCCTTCCTTCCTTCCTTCCTTCCTTCCTTCCTTCCTTCCTTCCTTCCTTCCTTCCTCCCTCCCTCNCCTTCCTTCCTTCCTTCCTCCTTCCTCCCTCCCTCTCTCCCTTCCTTCCTTCCTTCCTCCTTCCCTCCTTCCCCCCTTCCCTCCTTCCCTTGCATGCATGTAAAACTGTCACATAATTGCTGATGAAAACTTCACTTTATTACTGATTGGTAGTTCATGTGAACCATTTATAGGCTATGTTTTGAAGCTGCTTATAATGCCTGTTGTGGAGTGAGACCTGCGCACGTGACACTGGCACCTCCCAATTTCTCGGTACGTGACTAAGAGAAAAATACTCTCTGTGGGCTGTAAGTTGGCTGGGAGAAAAATAAAGTCCAGGAACTTTCTAAGAATCCCAGCTGCAGCAAGTGACTGTCTTGGGGCCTGTGAAAGGCACTATGGTGAGGTTTATTGGCACAATTAACACCTTATTTCTAACACAATTCAATGGACCACAGATACAACTTGTACAACTGTCAGCCATGGCTGCTTTGTTAAACAGCCTTCTAGCAAACAGCTGCAGGAAATCTGGAAAAAAAATGCATTATGATGCTTTGTATTAATGTATCAGGTTCCCTAATAAACTTTAAATAAAAAAGTTATCAAGCTAAATAACATTTAGTAAAAAATACTAGATTTTGAATCTGAAACTCATTAAAATTCTCCTTATAAAAAGGAAAGGAAATGAATTCAAATAATCAAGAATACAAATAATAAAGAATATATAAAATATACCTAATGCAGCACTCCAGTACTCAAAGTACTAGTCTACAACATCAATTGAAACCAATGTTTGGTGAAAAAACAAGGACTTCTGTCATCACCTTTAAAAAAGAAAGCCCAAAAGATCCAGATTTTCGAAAACAAAATTAAGAGGTTAGAACTATGGAGAGAAACTTAGTGGGTATTTTGAGGCACTTTTGTGGGCTGAAATCGATGCTCATTACCAATTCTAACCCAATTCCCATTTAGATTGTTTTTGAAAATTCCTTCAAGTTCTCAAATGTACAGTTAGCTGTCTGAACCCCTTGGAAACATCAGCCTCCTCACTCTTCTAGATACCTACAGGTGTTTGCGCAGGTACAGACACACAGAATTGCAAGTGAGATGTAGATAATTTGACCAAGATAAAAATTTCAAGGGTTTTGAAACCCTCTGGTATCATGTCTTTTTTTGTGTAAATACCTAGACTACATAAAAAACAAGCCAGTGTAAACAATAAACCTGCTTATGAAGAACATCGTCATCCCTAAATAATGTCAGAGACATACAAAATCTTTTATTACATCTATATATTTTTTGTCGCTTTGACCATGTCTTTGCTGTTGAATGTAGACTCATTGAAAGGAACAGCATCAGCTTCCCCACTAAACAGTGAAAATTGGCCATGGGGATGAAGCAGTTATTAGCATAGACATATTACAAAAGAAAAAAAAAAAAGTAGATGCTGCTTGTTTTATTGTTTCATGCATATCATGCATATAATAGTTGTACTTTTGAAAGTGGATCATAGCCATGGGTGGAAATCAGCACATATCTCACATATCTCGTATGAGATATTTGCTCTCTCGCTGTCATCTGTGGGCAGGCAGCAATATCTTGACATTCTTCTGGTCTTGGTTCTCCTGGGATCTTCACATTCATAGGAAGACTTCCTTGGAAGGCAAACAAAAAGCAAATATATTGCCCCTAGAATTAATTTTGATATAAAGAGACTTGTATCCCTACAGGAAAATGAGCTGAAAATAAAAAGAGGCTGAAGATCATTTCTGTGGGGAGGTCTTCCTTTGCCTTGCCCTGCATTCCTTTCCCTTTTCCTTCTTTGTATGAAAATGACACTATAATAAGGGAACCTCATGTACTTAAATCCCTAGAAGATATACTTCAAGGTAAAGGCTTGCATTAGCAGGGCTATGTAGTAGATTAAATATAATTGACATCTTAATAGGAAAAAAAAGAAAAGAGAGAGAGAAAGAACTCTTGAAGTTCCTTTCTTTATATTTCACAAATGATTAAATTGATTCTTGTCCGTGCTCCTTCTCAAAAGAAAATAGACCCCCTTTCATGTTATCTTGCTGTCTAAATGAAGCCATAGTCAGTAACTACTTTCTAGGACTGCTGTTTCTTCCTGCCTTACCTACCTGAGAACTCTTTGGAGATCTTTGCATGGTGGTCTGACATCGACTAGATTCTGCTTCTCCCTCATTCCTATGGGAAATCAGATCCTTTGGAACAACCACCTAGATTATAACATTGTTTTCATGAGATAGCACATGACGGTTGAGTCTCAGCAGCTTCACCAAACGTGCCCAACCAACTGTGACCCCAACTGGGGAGCTGGGTCAATGCGAGCCTGCTGGCCCATGGGTTTTGCACCTTGGCTAGCAACAGTGACATCCGAATCAAAGAGACTAGGCCACAGCCTGCTGCACTTTTCTCTGACAAGACTCCTTCATCTACCAGTCTGAAAGTAGATGCAGGGGAGGAGAGAAAACACTGACTCATATATTTACAACAACAACAACAAAAGTAAGAATTAAGCCTTCCCATACCACAGCAGTTCCTCAAAATGATGGATACAGGCTTGGACTCTTCATTTCCCAGGAACTTTGTTGTGCTCCCTAGTGAGGTCAACTGGTAAAGAAATAACATAGCTGATAAAAGGAGTGATCTCTACCCATTTAGAGTTTGTGTAAATACATAGAAAGAGAAACTATGATGGAGATTGCTGAGTATGAAAAACACACGAGTTGTGTAGCATCTAGAGGTGAGTTCAGAAGTAACATGTGGGCCTCCTGAGTCCACACTCCCACATTCCCTTCATCATGCCAAGAAAGTTTTTGTCATTGAAATTCTAGGTCAAGTCCTGCTGATAACATGGATGAAGTCCATGGAGCTTTTGCATGGGTGATTTTTATAGAGGAGTTATGTCCTCTATTCTTTGTATTCAGGAATACAATGAACATAAAAAAAAAAACCCCAACAGTTCTACAGTTCTGCTTTTATTGAGTCTGGTCATCAATGAGGCCACAGCTACATTTGGGGGTGTTCTGTACAGAAAATGGTTTCTTAGTAGGTGGTCATCACCATCAAGCACCATTGCTTCTCTTGAGCTGTTTTCCATGTTTCCGTAATTCAGGCTCCTCCTTTGGGGATTATAGCACACCAAAAAGACTAACACAGGCTTGAAAGAATAGGTTTACACAGAGACTATTTTTAAAGCAGTAACAGCAGATCAATCTAGGACTTCATCTCAGTATCTCAAAAACATACACACTGGCAGTGTCTAAATGGCACAGCACAATATAGAGCTGTTAATGGACCAGATGCTGCTATTTCTTACCCTTCAGCTATGCTTCTTTAAATTTTATTAGAACATAATAAGCTCAACTAAAAATATGCTTTAATATGTCTGCATTAGTTAACAACCTGGAAGGAATTCTAATTATTATTAAGTTTATCATAGACTACTACAAAATGTTCTTTCTTTAAATTTCTAGAGACCACTTAAGCTGCAGATTGTTAGTTGTATAAATATTTGTTGATATTAAAGATGCATAGTTCATTTGTTTCCTCAAAAAAAACTCTGCAGCTGATTTTGAAACATTGTGCAAATGTTGCTATTTTGGTGAAATCTGTGTTGCTTAGCTGGTTAGAGTGACTGGGATTCCAGTGGGTAGGTGAGGAGTTAGGAGCTCTGAGTTTTGAAGGCTGCTGTGCTCTTCCTTTTTAAAATTGCCCTGGGATATTCGCTTAAATATTTTGCCTTTATTAAAACAAAACAAAACAAAAAGTTCTTGTAATATATTGGACAGGGGATTCATAATATATGAAATAATGTAAAAGTATAATTTTCACTATTTATCCAGACGTGTTTTACTCATAAGTCACAATGATACTCCTGATATTTTTACCTTTTCATGTGCAGATGCTATCGTTACCATTAATCAGGACTATATCAGAGTAGAGAAATCATTCCTATTGCACTAGGCTGGCAAGGTGAGTGTTCTTTTTGCCATGCCATTCAACAGAGCTCATGAGGTGTCATGGGGACACTGAATACTATTTCATTATAAATAATATTTTAATTGCAAATCAGCAACAAATGAAAACTGCTGCAAATCACCCTTACTGCTTTTTTCTCTTGATAAGCATGGAGCTCTCCATGTTCTTCCAGGTGAGATTTATCTTTCTCTACTCAGTTTGTAATGATTAATACAAAATAACGTAAGGACATTGATTTTCAAATCCTGCTTTGACTAGTGCTCCTAACTTATTTTTTATGATTTCCTAACCTTTACATTAGCTGTTGAGTTCCAGACTTTGATATGAGCAGGCTCTGTGCCCACACCAGTGTGAGCTGGTTGTTGTGTGTAATCTTCAAGGTCTATCTTTCTTTTCTGTACCTGGAGATCTGTGAGCTACAGCCTGTGCAGAGAAAAGCAAACAAAATTCTCAAAAAACAAGGTTTCATCATGTAAATCAGTTTTTATTCCACTTCAAAATACTGTTTTGATGTAAAAGCTGCTTGCCAGACATCTGTGAGTCTTTAATATAGAAATAATAGTAGTCTAGCTCTGACTTTTTAGCTTGTTTGCCATATTATTATATGTTCATTCTCTGATCACTGACCCAAGTGGCCCTTTCTGGTTCAGAAATTATGCTTTCACTTCTTTTACATTTTGTCTACCAGAAAAACATCCAACAATGACCTTTTTTAAAAAATTATTTTAGCAGATATGTCTTCTTTTAACAGAAACCTTGGAAACACTCTTACTTATTAGACCTCAAATATTCTGGGTTTCTAATTCTGGCTATTTTCATCATTCTTGATTTTCTACTCTTTTGAGTGAAGTTTCATTAACTCTTTCCTGCTCTATGCTATCTAATTTCCCTTCCTCCAAATCCATCCTATTAACTTCCTTCTCTTACGAAGACCTGGTGTCTTGCGCCTTCCCTGATAACTAGGAGCATTCACCAAAGAAAAGACAAGAATGAATGTGACATGAGTGAGGGTGCATTACCAAAGGAGTGGGAGGAGAATTAAAAATAAATACATAAGCAACACAGTGATGAAATGAAACAATAAAACTTGTCCTTTCCTAATATAAATAGCTGAGAGACTTTCTCCTTACAGTCTCTTCCCTCTATGAATGCACAGCTGAACTATTATGTAGGGGCAAAACCTTTCTGTCCTCCTCTGAATCACACTTTTTATACCTGTGTTAAACTGTAACAGGTTTAGCTTCCTTGCTGTGACCCACCATCACTTACTTGTTTCTTCCCTTTCTTTTGATGTTTAGTTTTAATTCCCTCCTCACCCAAGTACTCATTCATTTGATTGGTCTTTACTTAATGTTTTTACCACATTGCTGAGCTTTCTTTTTTATTCCTATCTTTTTTCTTTTTATTTTTTTTCCCCTCTGGTAATCTACAAGATTCTATTTTTGCTCTCTTGTTTTTCTCCTACATGTTCTTCTGAGAAATCTCATTAAATACAAATTTCTCTCCCACTGTGCTGAGAAATGACAGACTCTGATTTATGTCTGTCTGTCTGTCCAATGAAATCCCCTGCCAGCTCTCCCACTTCTCCTGTGGTCCTGGCCACAGTAATTGCAGACAGGTTCTCTGTATTTCCCCTAAAATTGCCTTGATATCACCTTTCTTGACTGCTTAAGATGATTTAAAGTAATTTTGTGTACTTATCATAACATGACAGGTCATAAGGTCATTCACAGCATCCCAGCCAAAAGGAGTAACCTTCTCAAACTCAGTCATTTCCATGTATGAAAATATTCTTGGTGAACTTCTGGAACAACTCGAGGTATCAGGGTGGACTAGCCAAACCACAGCATGATCCAAAAGATAAGACAGCATTACAAAAACAGGAGAGGTGGAGAAACAAAGGTCACCTTTTATTTTCTCATAGTATTGAATGCTCTTGGTCAGTGTGAGCATCAGTGGGACAGGCAACACTTTCTTCTAATTTCAGGCACAAAAGAAGCCAAAATATTGTGTGCTAATTTATTGCAGTGTGCATCACCTAATATTAATGAGAAATGGAATTTATACCTTGGGAATCAAGTCTTCTTCAGATAGTTCTCAATGAATAGAAATTCAGCACACATATTTATGGTAACAATTCTGTGCTGAGTACATAATTCCATTTCTTTCTATGAGATCCTGGATATATAATCAACAGAAATCAATTTCTTGCTCCTTGGCATTTTCCATAAAAAGTAATGTAAATTTTGAGCTGATCTATCTTCAACACACTGCAAAAGTACGTGCTTGTTGAAAAAAAAAAAATAGTTTTACTTAAATTGTATCCTGTGTAATGCTGTGCACTTATATAGAAACATTTGTGTATTATCTCATGTAACCTTTAGAAAATTTGAACATATTCAGGCAGAAAAATGTTATGTTTGTCTATAGATGTAAATATATAAAATCCATAGTAGCAGCCTCCAGGATACCCAAAATCTCTTGGGTAACACAACTCTCAAAACACAGGATCTCTGCACTACACACTACATCACGTCTCATGAGCACGACAGATGAGACGGCTATAGTTTGTGGATATCTGCATTTTACTCCTTTATTCAGAGAACCTTGCATGCTGCAGAGGGTGGTCAGAGAGGCTTGAGGCCTCCTACAGGCATGCTACCACACACATGCTACTGGGTGTGTGGTAGTCACCAAGGCCATGGTCAAGGCAACATGATTGCCTTACATGACGCTCCTTCCCAAAAACCTCTGAAATGAAGAGCATAATATAAAAGGATGTGATCATTTTTCTGGCAAGCTCCAGGATCAGAAAATTTCTCTTTCCTGAGATACAGAAGTTACTCTGTCCCAGGTCAACAGACGCCAATATGGCAAATTGTCATAGTAGAGGCATTGCCTTCAACAACACCCACATGTAACATTAAAGTACTCATGTAATACATAAGTGCACACCTATGAAGTTAGGGGAATATATAAGCACACCAGTCCCCCCACTCAGTTGCTGTCACTCGACACATGACCTCTATGACCTGTGGTCCCATGACACTTGCAGTCATTGGGACCATCCCTGGCTCCAGCTGCTGACACCACTCACAGACAGAGGAGCCACCATTGCTCGTGGTCTGGCACGAGATGCTGGTCCCAAATTCACTCTGTCTTTTCTCCCCTGTTGCTGTCACTGAAACTTCGTGGAGCTCACGTATGGGAAAGAGAGTGAGATTATTAGAAAGATTTTTTTAAAGGACATAATAAGAGGATAGAATACATTGTGGTGATCAAATGTAGGGCTCAGTTGGAGCAAGCAACTGACTGACAGCTGGCTAAATGCAACTGGCCATTTTTACACTCCCTCCTCTCTGTCCCACCTGCACCTGGTGCCTCCCCAATTCTTTTCCCTAATCATTCCTTATAAATTTTTCATCTTCCCACAAAGCCCCTTAAATATTCCAAAGTGCCATTTTTATCTTGTTAGCGTCTTCTTATCAGTTGCAAAGTCCAGCTTGGTCCTCTCCAAAGCTATATCTGTAGTTTCTTACCAGCCCATCAGTTAGTGGCTGAAGAATTTTGTCCTTTGTCATTGTCTCTGTTATTGCTCATCTATCAACTTTGTGTCTGTATGTGTTTTCTGTATTGTTTTGCCTTTTATTTATTCCATTCCCTTTGAATGGAAAATGTCCTTGGTCTAATAACTTAACGAAGCAGATGCTCTCATATTCTGCATACTCTTGCACAAAAATCATTAAGATAAATGCAAAATGGTTCAGCTGATAGAACTGTTGGGTGTGAAAAAATAAGCAACAAAGTCTCTTCAAGTCTATCCATCTTTCTGTGAACTGTAGTCCTCATAACAGACCTGCTCTCATTGAAGATAGATGTGAGGGAAACTGAATATCCTTGACAAGCTCAATTGAAGCAAGTGTATTTTAGCAAAGGTTAATCAAAGAACTCATAATTTCTTGGAGATCAACACATCTTTGCAAAATATTAAGAATCTTATGCTCTTCCTCTCTTTATACAAAGGACTCCTAATGCAATATATGCAAAGATATGGATCTCTGTCTAAAAAAAAAGGCATATGGGAGACCAAAATAGAAGTCATGGAACAATGCTTTCTGTCCAGTCTGCAAAAAAAAAATCACTTCTAGAGTGTAATCAGTGAAAGACACAATTTGTATTCATACCTCCTCATGATAAACAGAATCAATCCACAATTAGCAAACTTGCGTATGGTTATGCACACTGCTGTTCAGCGGGGATGTTATTTCCATAGGAAAATACTAGATATTTGTCTTGTAGGTAACAGATGGACCTTGCAATAGAAATATCTTTGTTACTATTATTGCCTGTTATACTTAATATAATTCTCTACTTTATAAATCCAGCCTTAAAATTTTTTTTTTTTATGCATAGTAATTCTGCTTAAAGTACAGCTGCTGCCAGAGAGCAAAACATGTCACAATGAGTAAGGAAGGGAATTGAGAAGAATATGGCAAAGATTTTTCTATTCTGCCCACCAGTTCTGCCCCATCTTACATGTAGAGCAGACCATTTGTCTTATACTGACTGTTGCAGAATTAGATGTTCAGAAGAGAATAGCAGCATGAAAAAAACAAACAAACAAACAAAAAAAACCCTCATGCAAAATCTGGAAATTTCTGTCAGGGAAAAAATACCAATATTGCAACAAAATCAGACAAAAGAAATAGACATTAGGACAGGGAATGGGACGTCTTATTAAACAGCTACAATTCAGATAAACCCAGTGAAAACCTGTTCATGACATACTTAGAATTCTGTTATTATCTTGTGTTGGGAGACCAACATATGACTCCTCATATGTCGAGTGGTTTTATACCTTTATCTTATTGTCTGGCCTTTATTTGCCTACATGCTAATAATGGAGACCAAACTAGACACAGTGCTCCTGGTGTGCTCCTACGAGTAACAAACAGAGGAGAAGAATCGCTTCCCTGACCTCCTGGGAGCCTGTTTGTGAGCACAGCCTGGTACATGGTTGACGTTCTTCAACCCAAAAGCAAATTACTGAATCATGTTCAACTTGTCACCAGGAATCCCAAACAAGTCCTTTTCTGCAAAACTACACATCAGTTCACAGTCTTTGATGTTACACAGGGTTATTCTGTCTCAGGGGCAGGACTTTCCGTTCACATTTGTTGAACACCACGATCCTGTGCGCCTACTTCTCGAGCTGATTTAGGTCTCTCTGACCAACTGCTCCCATGTCCAGATTACTGAGTGCTCTACCCCTAGTCTGGTTTAATCCAAAAAAATGCTGGATTTTACTCTGCCCTGCTGCTTATGTCATTGACACTGACTTTAAGGACTGACCCCTGAGAAATGCCACTAGCAACCTGAAATTAGTTGGATTTTACACTCTTCATCACAACTTATTCGGCCTGGCAGTCCACTTGATATGGGCTTTTACACATTCTTCTGAAGTATCTGGTGATGACCAGATCTACAGAAGTGCCTCTGAACAAAATGACATTAACCAATGATCTAGTATTATTTCTAATAATACTAATTCTTCTCTTCATATGTGCCGTATGTGTAAGAGAGCTTTGACCTCCAGAACCGTATGTTTTCTCATTCATAGATCACATGCAGAATGATTTGAAAAACAAAATCTATGATAAATGTTCACACTGTGTTCCAGGACAAAGTGCTCAGGAAGCCAACACGATATTTCAACCTTTATTTTCAGTCTATTTTTATCAGAAATTTTTAGATATCTGAAGAGTCACAATTATTCAGGTCTACTTGGTTGTCTTTAGTCATAATGAATGATCATGTTGGCTTCTTATTACAAAATTCTGTGAAACTATGAGGTTTCAACTAGTGAGAGTATTTATTTCAAAATGCTGCAGCCAGTCCCTGTCACAAATGAGCAAGTGTGATTTGCTAGTCTGACCCTGCCTGTTGTTGTCCTGCTGTGCAGTTTAGTCCCTGAGAAATCTGAGATCAGGGTATGAGTATTACAAATCAAATGTGGAAAGTGTTTACTCTGGGGAAATTAGTGCAGTTAGTATATTATATTACTTCAGTCTAAGTAATGATTCATTCATTGCTCTTAAAATAATGTGAAAATGAAGCTGGGGTGATATTTTGATGTGCTGCAATTAGTAATATTCTTAAGAAAAAACAATGTAATTTATTGTTTCATATACTAAGAGAGGGGAAAAAAAAAGGCTGGTCATGTGGTCCTTCTTTCTAGTAGTATAAAATCAGCATGTAGGATATCTACTCATGTTTCAGGGTCATGATGACAACAGTATTTCTTCCTGTAATATCTGCTACAGAATCAAGTGAAGATTTTTTTTTCACATGTAAGCAGAATATTATTATTTGAAGTGAGTTCAAATTTGTTCAGTGTCTTTGGCATGAATTATTTTCCTGACATGAAATTTTCACTTCATTTTCATTTAGAAATATTTGTCGTTTTTTAATTAGCATGCTAGGATAGTGGGAGTAGAGCGTGTATACGAATACTTAGCTGGAGTGTAGAATAGGAGAGCTTCGATAAGGAAAACAGCTTTTCCAAGATACAGGCCAGATGGTAGCACTGGGACTTGGAAGCTGAGAGAAGGAGCTGGAGTTGTGTCAAGAGAAATAGCTAAGAAAGAATAAAAAATAAGAAATGAATCATAAAGAAAGGAAGCAAAAGGGATTGTCAGGTCAAATCTGCACAAGTAACTATTTGTGCCATCATTCTCATGTGCATTACTCAGGTAATGACCCAATAAACAAATCTAAAGCAAGGCTTTATGAGGGATACTCTACACACAGAATATCTGGATACCTCCCTGAAAGCAAACACTGCTGTGAGATGTTTTATTCTGTGACATGATATCATAACATCTGAAATTTTCATTAAGGATAATAGAATAATTAAGGCTGTTGCTTACCCAAATCTATAGGATAGGGACAACATATACATTAAATGACAAGGCAGTACGGTGCATTAAAAGACAAACCATTTTCCATCTAGGGACCTAGAAACCTCTTACCTGGGTGTGACCACACCACTTTGGAGCCTGAGATGCAGACTTTCCACTCTGCAATGACAACTTCAAGTGCCAGAAGCATCTTAAATCACTTTGAAGCATAATACTGTCATAAAAAACAAAATATCTTCCAGATAAAGGCTTTTCTCTTTTTTTTTTTTTCTTTTCCAGTATACTATCAGCATTCTCAGACATAGAAAGCAGCCAGGATGGCCCAGAGTTAACCTCCTACCACAGACAGGCAGCATTAACCACAGCAACAAGCTTTGTAATCCTCAGCAATAGTTAAAAGCAATCAAATCATGACTGTTCTAAGTCAGCTCTCATTTTGTTATGCAATCCCCAAAGTAAAAGATGCATTGATCCCTTCTTGCAGAAAGTTGCAAAAAATGCTGCTATAGCTCCATATGAAAGAGTCTTATGGTCAAAGCCAGGTCAATCTAAATCAAATGTATGGAAAGTATTCTGAGAAGCAGCCACTAGAAGTGGTGAGTAGCCATAGATAAACACTGCTCATAACTGGAACATGTTGCTGTTGTCTGAACGATCTGAAAACGAGCAATATGCACTTTTTCAGCTCAGCATTCCCAAAGCATGAACTTGCTGCAGGAGACATTGCAAATATCAAATAACCAATAACACATATTTTACATAAATTTATGGATCGACTGTGAGCTGAGAGATTCTGCAGGGCTTAGCAAAGCTAACGGTAGCTGTGATGCAAATCCATGATGCTAGAGTTAGGGAACTGGATTCATGTAGAGATATGCCAGACCTGTATTATTTAGAGGGTAAGTTTCCCATCTACAAAACTAGAAGGGGAGATTCCCTTATTAGTAGAAGATTGAACTTGACGAGCTGGAAGGGAGCTCCTGCATGGGTTTTCCGAGCAGGATTTTCAAAATTGCTGCAAGTGAGACTGATTTTTTCCGTTCTCCAAAGACAAGTACTGGGGCATTGGGGAGCACTTTGGAGAACAACACATTAGGCTAGGGAAGTAGAAAAAAAAAATAAAAAAGGAAAAGAAGGAAAAAATGTATAACCGTAGTTCTCCTCTGAAATGTGCTGGGAACTGAGAAAGTCCCTGAGCACACTGACAAGGTGTGTGAGGAAGCACTCCAGGACACGCTGCTGCTTTCACTCTGTGTTATCCTGTGTTTCAGGAAAGAACTACCATTTCATGAATATTTGGTTTATGAAGCACTAGAGAGAGTCTTTAAATTCTTTAGAGTCTTTAGAGAACATACTGGTATATTTGCTACCTAATAACTTCAACAAGCAGTTAATGTATTTTAAGCAGATAGAGTAAAAATTCTCAATCAATTTATTTTATAAAGAGCTTTAAGAGGTGATTTCTTGCATGATCTACAAGCACTTAAGTGAGGAAAAGATTTTTTTTATGATGATGGCTCTTTAATTTACTGGAAAGACATAATGAGTTTCAGTGGATAGAAGCTGTTGCTAGATAAGCTCAGACTAGAAACAAGATACGTGTCCTAAGTGAAACTAATTAAATGTTTGAAAGAGCTTTTTTAGGTACACAATGGATTCCTTACCACCTAAAATCTTAAAAGCAGGTCTGGATATGTTTCAAAAAAGCAAGAAAATTTGTGATAGTTCAAACAAAAGCTGTAATTTGATACAGGAATTAATGAGTGAAAATCTTCACAGGTGCCTGCCTAGAGATCAGATAGCTAATTTTATGGTCTGTTTGTTAAACTTCTGTTCTTCTGACTTTAAATCTATACAGTCCAGGCATATTCTGAAAACACTCCTTAATTTTTATATTATATTATTTATTTATATATTAATATATATAAATGCATATTATATATTACTCAGAAACTCCTCAGATTTTTGCACAAAATGGAACTTCAGAGACAACTTAAGATAGGATGGCCAGGATAAAACAAAGCGTAGGAAGCAGACACATTTTCCACCCTCCTGAACTTGCATTCTTATACAGCTTTCATTTCAAGATAGTTATCTGCAACACTAGAATTAAGTCTGCCCTTGCAATGGGTGTCCAGAGTGTAAGACAGACATATGAGTGTTCATAGCACAGAAGATATACACATTTCCCATTGCTGCTTGATTCATTGCTGCATTTAGCTCTGGGCACTGTTGCCATATCTTAAGCTGTAATCCTTGGCATGTTTTTTTTTTCTTTTTTTTTTTTCCAATGAGGAAAAAGGTGCTTAAACGGAAACTGTAGATATGGCACCGAAAGTAATCACTGAGAGTCTTATTGCATGGTCAAGATGAGCAAGTCTGTACTTTTTTTTCTTTCTCTCTTTTTTTTCCATTATATCTTCCTCTCAAAAATATAAAGACTCAAGAGGTTAGAGTTTGAAATGCTGCATGAATACACAGACTCAAACTGAAGATTGAATCAGTGGAATTAGAAATCAGAAGCTTACCTCATCTTCTGTGTACAGTATGTATTTGGATGAGAGGGTGTAAGACGTGGTAGATCATTTCTTCCTACAAAAAGATCCATCAGTACCCATCCTACTCTTCTCTTTCAGTACATTTTTTAGCTTACCTCAGTTGACATACAAATATGATGCCCACTTTGTTTTCTGGCTCCTGATTTCACACAGAAAGAATTAGAAGCTTAAATATTCACTTGCATATAGAAACAAGCTTTGCAGTTCTGTTTATTAAATACAAGAGTTGATGCATCTAACCCAGATTTAACAGACATGCTATGTAAAATGTTCTATGTAGGTTTGCATGTAAAATAGTCTCTCTTAAAAATAAATTAAGTTGTGGGTAGTAAATCTAGAGAACAACAATATCCATAAGGGATAATAAGAAAAAATATTTTTAAGAGCTCATATATGTTCAAAGGAGCTGAACTGTCAAGACTGTGCAAAACAGGGAGAAAATTTCCCCTACTGTGAGTTATAGATATGAAGGTGGTCACTGAGGAATAAACATTAGGAATCTTGACATATATCTGCTACTTAACAGTAGATATTTTTCTAGTCCATTACATGAGCTCTCAAAAGAGCTGTGGAAGATCAAGTCCCTGAAGCATCTATTCATCAGTACCATTAGTAAATGTGACAGGAAAAAATGAATTTCACTTATTTAGCTGAATATCATTATTAAGCACTCACTCACATTGAAATCAAGTTCCTTGCTTTTCTTAAATGTTGTGAGAAGGCTTATCATCAATGAGACATCAGGATGACAGCCAATATTGATCAGTGTAGTCCATGCTTATACATGTACCATGCCTGCTCTGAAAGGGTCTGGACTTAGCAGAGACGTGATTTAACACGGGAAATGAATATCTGATTCTTCACATTACTTGCTAGTAAGTTTTGAGCTGACTTGATAGAGGTGATTTATGTGGACCTTACTGTGATATGTGACATTGGAGTACTCCAAAAAGTCTTCTTTCAAATAGAGAAATGGGTCTCCCCTCAAGGAAACAGCTATTTCCGGAGAAAACATGTTCTGCTCCCAGGATTTGCCCTTTATTTGGACCTCTTTGTGAATGTGTAGATTTGGTAGAATTGACCAGTGTCTTTTTTCTATAGCTTTTTAACAGCCTTTAACAGCATGCAATGCTATGACTGAAGCAGTGGTTTCCCTATCTGGACATTTCTCAGACATACAAACATCTAATAGTGCTCCACCAAGGCCACTAGCTGGAGCATGGTTTGTCATCTGAATGTAGTAAGGTTGTGATGCAGTGATGATTCAGGTGCTGAGGGTTACAGCTGTCCTGCTGCTAAAGTGTTAGTTTGCTATATAATTATAATAAGTTGAAATAAATGAATACTACTGTGAGAGGACAGTGAGGATGCCAACAAGAGACCAGTTTTATGGGGGTCTCTAGGTTTGAAGTAGATGTTTACAAGAAAATTAAGGAACTCAATTAGTCATAAAATTATATTCTTCAAGGGATGATCAGAAAGGTTTACCAAACCTAGTCGTAATCTGAATCACTCTCTGGAGGTTCTCTTTCTCGAACCGACTGTAATGGAAGCATGGGGAAATGATTAATCCAAGCCTTGAGTTAGGCTTTGTGAATATCCCCCTGTGAGATATACCAAACTAATATGTGCAAATAGATATTGTTAAAGTCTTTAAACAGTGGCTGCTCAGTCATATCACATTTAATGTAATACATAGACAAAATGGATGCAATCATAAATTAATTTTGAAGAAGAGCTCTAATACTGCCCTTTTCAGCCAAAAAATCTAAAGAGGAATCAAAGTGCAAATGACCTGGCTCCCAGGAGTGACTTCAATGACAATAGATAGTTGCATGGAAGAAGAGAATTCAAGGACAGATTTTCACTTCATTCCACCTTCTTTAAAGCTTGAAAGTCTTTCATGATATGCTTTTTTTCCTCTCTCTCTCTTTCTCTCTTCCCATCTGTCTGATTTAATAACAAAATAGATAGGAGAAATTAGATGCCTAAGTGAGAAGGTACAGGAGAATGATCTATATATATATACACATGTTGATTTGCCAGGTAATTATTTCAACAGCCTTTCAGTTTCATTAGGGATTCTGGTACAAGTCAGAATGTCACTTATTTTTATTTAAAGGTTACAGGAAGGAAAATGAGAACTGACATCTACTGATTTATCAAGTATCTGCTGCACCTCCTCTGCTGCTCAAAATCACATTAGTTGGCTTTTTTTCACAGAAGAGATCTTTTTTCAGTTTTTGAGGGGCAGTGTCCATACAGTTTGCCTTTTTCAGTTCTGTTTATAATATAACAATTTTTTTCCCCCTCCCTAATTATACTTCTGTAATTAGTCACTGTGACTATTTATAATAATGTTAGATATTGCAACAGCACCTGTAAATCCAGAGTAGTTTTGCTGCCTGGTAGTGTTAACCCCATCCTAGACCAAAACCATAATTGTCTGATTTAAGAGTCAATGACTTATAGTATAAGTGTTAGAGAGAGCACAGGTGTATATTCTGAATGGCACACAGCAAATCCAGCATACTGCTCCAAATTAAGGCTGTCTGGGAAAGCCTTTCATGAAGTTGTAAACTCAGCACAGCCAAGAATTTCATTATATGTTGAGGCAATGCATTTCTGATCAGTATCCTCTTCTTTCTCGAAATACAACATTTTCCAGGTTCTCCTGAGCTTCTTCAAAAGAGATATTTTTCCCTAGATTCAGAGAAGTGAAATGTAATCTGCACATCAGCGTGAAAGTTGGCCAGTTCCAGCTTCATAAATGCTTAGAATCTGGAAAACTAAGCTCCTCTTTAATAGACACCGTCACTGACTCCTCACCTGAAATTAAAGTTGCTTATCTCTCTCTTTCGCTCTTTTTTCTTTTTTTCTTGGCTTGTAGTTTTTGATAAAAACTTTTACAAAAAGTTACAAAGGGTACATCTTATTTAAGGTATGTTTGTGATGTAAAAATGAAGGTTTGATGAGGTACCTAAGGATGCTGAAGCCACTTGAGATGAATGAGCCCACAGTTGCCTTGAATAAAAGAAGGTCCTGATTTGTTATCTACATAATTAATTGTTGGAGTGGAAGGGATGCCAGAGTCACGACACGATCTCAATATGAGTATGGACGTACTCGTTTATTTGCAACACAAACCAGCTTGTATAGATAGAACACATGAACAGACAGGCAACGATTGGTTAGATAACTTGGATGCTCGCATAGTTACTAACTGTGGATTGGCTAGACTGCTGTATCCAAGGGCCATGACGCAAACTGGATCGTCCCAGTTTGCAGTCAGGTTAACGAACTTTGTTACAAGGTTGTTTCTTGAGATCTATTCAAGGATAGTTTAAGGACAGGACACGCTCTGGCTCAGGCCAAACTGTCTCCTGCCCTAGGGTGCTCACCATTAAAATGGTATGCCCCCTGCTTAGCAGAAAGTCCTCCATAATTAATCTACATGATTTGTAATTGACCACATCTGTACATCCTGATTTATTACCTACAGCATCCCTAGATTTATTGGGCACCCTAACGTCCCTCGTTTGATGCTAGGTGCCTGTATTAAGGCAAACTGAGTCAAACTTTCCAAGTGGGGTTCACTGTCATGTTTAGACACTTGTGTAAGAGATTCATGCGTCTACTTATGAGTATCCACTTGAGAACTGAGTGTCTGAGTTTACAAAACAGCAGAGAGCAAAGGTTCAATTCAGTTGCCTAAATCAAGATGTCTACTACAATGCAACCCACCCAAATGTACCTAGGATGTTCTCAGGATGCCCACAGCCTTTTGGAGCAGCATTTGGAAAACAAACAAGATGTTAGGATGTCTCATGTCTACTCATAAATTGGCTGCTGGATCCCTCCCTTGACCTATTCCCTCAAGGTCGGGGAATCCCTGAGAATTATTCAGCTCACTGTAAAACATATGTTTAGGGCAGGATGCAATGTACCATGCCAAAGGTATATCCCAGATACTCACATGAGAGTATCATGGGGAGATGTGTTTTGGGAATATCTGTGGAAAGGAAGATAGAATCTGACCATGTTTTTAATGGCAGTAGATCACTATGTAAAAGGATCTGAAGGGAAAGACCAAGGGAGTTTTGTAACATGTTTTCTGTAAGAATGTATTCTGAAGAATATTAATACTAATCTGTGTGTTGTGTGGGTGTATTGACTGCTGAAGAATGCAGTTTTTGGAAGTCATCATTTCCATTCAGAAAGAAACTAAATGTAAACACCCACAAAAGAAATAAGAAAGAGGTAAAATGATAAACACAGTGAACACGTCTTTTTTTTTATTTGATTGCTAACTCTAAACTTAGTTCTAGTTGGGATCACACTGCAAGGCAGCCACTTCTCATCAGAAATATTTCCTTTAGTAATCAAATCATGCTGAAAAGTTATTCACACATCTTCTCAACTCTGCTAGCTTTCTGGTCTTGTCCACATGGAGAAACAAGAGAAGCTCCACTGCTTAAGTAGAACACCTTTTGCAAGACCTGGCAATTCACTGAAAAATTATCCTTGTGTGTTCCATGTGACAAACTTTAGTGTTGAAGTTATGCTCTTGTGATCATCCATTAGAGAAGTTGTTCCTTAGTTAAGGCTGAAAACCCACTTTCACCATGTCTTGAACTCCAGCCAACTACTTTTTTTTTGCTTTAAGCTGTTGGTGCAACCCTCCACTTCTTCTGAAGGTCAGAGGTACTATTTTAAGTGGGTGGCTTTCTATTCTTTTGCAAATTATTGTCATAGATAATGGAAAATGGCAGCTGGTTTTGTTCTCAGTGGGATGTATCTGTAAGTGATTATTAAGGAAGACTAGAACTTAGTATGTCTGATTGTCTCTTCTTTTAAACCTATAAATAAAAATGGAGAGCAATTAGGGCTAAAGGGCAATCTGGATGTAATTTGTGTGCAATGCCTAGCACAGCAGGACGCTAATTCAAATGGTGTTATATACAGTGATATGATATTTCCACAATTCTCTAATTCCCAGACTTGAGCAAGCCTGAGAAGGTTCAAATGCTATAAAAAGTTATTTCTAACCAAAGTGGATCTCTGGGAATGCCTGAATCACATTAATTTATTCTGTTGAGATATTTAGTACAGGTGGGAACATACAAGATATTCTCAAAGCTCTGGAAAACAAGTTAACTTTCTGAGATAGTTTTAACCCAAATAAAAACCCTGTTACTTCAAGACTGGCCCATCTATAAAACACACTCATCAATGCAAGGTCTAAAGGACACAAATAATGTATTCAAAATTTAATTCTTAAAAAAAAAAAAAAAAAGCTATTAGACTTGCAAGAAAAGTAGAATGTAAAGAGCTAGAAAAGCCTCCAGCAAGAGCAGAAACACTAACAAGAATGATTTATAATAAATAAAAGACATTCAGGATGACATATCAAAGCACAATAGCCTCTAGTTGTGCAGGAAATAGGCTGCCCAATTTTGCAAGTCAGGTTGAAAACAAATGATGTCTTGTGATGATCATGACATGTTAGATATTTAATTTTGAACTGCAAAGTTCCTGCTTTTTACATTTGAAATACAGCTGTATAAGTTAGACACAGTATGTACTATTTATACAGTTTAATAGTACAACTGGGAGAAAAAAAATGGAAGAAAAGATTGTATGTACGAAAATGTAAACCACTTGATAGAAAACTTGTGCATTTTTATGGTCTGTAGTTAGTCTTCAGTTTAAAAGATAGAAATAAAAATAAAATTATTTCAATAACCTTTACGTGGTTAACTGCTATGCAATGGCAGAGATCACCCTGTTGTTCCAGACAGCATTCAGATAACTGTTATCCTTGTGGGTTTCTGTTGTTGTTGTTGTGTTTTGTTTTTAATATATAAAGAAAGATATAAAATTTTGAGATTGGTAGATGTTGATCTGTTATTTTAGTCCAGTAGTGAAGCATGGCTTTTTTCAAACTTCTCCTTTCTCACCAGAAAATCAAAAGTTTTCTGATCTAGCAGCGTTGGTTGCTGAAATTTGTGCGTATTGTGATTAACTACTGAAAACCCAGAGACAAATCAGATCACTTAGCTGCCTCAGCAAAACTTTAGATGTTCAGGATAAGGTATATCCCTCATCCACATTTTATATCATAATTTACATTGTAATCTTTTTTTTTTTTTTTTTTTTTTTTCCCCCTGTTTTCCTCTCCTCCATGTTAAGCAAAATGCACTAACTCTTTGCCTTGAGGAGGAGCCTTTCTGGCTTGGATACATACAATTTAGCATGAAACACAGCAGGGAGCCTTTCCCACCACACAACCTTCCCTCACGGTTACAACTGTTTTACCTCCTTTCATTTTTTCTTCCACTTTTCCATCTCAGTGCTACACTGCAAGCTCATATCCATCTCTCTTAAGGAACAGACAAGTGTTTTTTTACAAGGATCATGAGACTTTTTGCACTTTTCAGGCAGCATAGAAGGGAACTTTTTTTTTAACCAGGATACTTCAGCTTTCTCAAATTCTGATTATTCAGCTACTTATAATTTATTCTATATAACCTTCCACATATTCCTAGGATGAAATAATAAGTTCTGTGTCTACTGTTTGATCACGGCAGCATCTTAGTGGTGTCAGACACAAGCATCATGGGCATAGTCAAGACAGGAATCTGGATCAGAACGTCCTTTAAATTCAGTCCTGGGCAAGGTCTGAATGCTCCTCTGCTCCTTGTTTAAATGGTCCTGAAATGGATTTCTTGAATGCAACCTCTCACATCCATTTTCTATGCTCATTTCAGGTTCCTCAGAGTAGACTCTCACATTTTGAAGACACAATCCTGTAGGACATCACAGAATCACAGAGGCTGAGGTTGGAAGAGGCCTCTAGAGATCATCTAGTCCAATCTCCCTGCTCAAGCAGAGACACCCAGAGCACATGGCACAGGGTAGCGAGATTGGTCATGATTTCAGTGTCTGAGCCTTTCATTCCCATAGTACAAGAAGTTTCACCTCCCCTCATACCTTCATCCAATACCTGTGCCTCAAACTCACCATTTGAGCAGTCCTTGACTACTGTGATCTAGGATTAAAGTCCTGTAACAATAAGACCATGGGATAGCTGAAGCCACCGCCTTGGAGGTAACAAGAAAATAGCTCATGGCTCTCTGTAAGGCCCACTTCCATGAGTGGGACAGGTATCAAGTTAGACATCAGTCCGAATCCAGAAATAGAGGCTGCTATTCCATCTGTCTCAGCGGGTTGATGGACAACAAGGCATGTCTCCATAGCTCCTGCTCTGGGGCAGCAGATGCTCTTACTCTGCAGGTGGTTCCCATTTTCTGTAAGACATTACACCAATGTCTGCCTAGCAACCATACAAATTTTTAACTTGACTATATCAGGCATAAACAACGTGGTGGTGGCTTTTGGTCTTCTACTGTCTGGTGATGGTTGGACCTTCTCAGCAATGTAAACTGGGAAAACCATGTGCCTATGTATAAGACTTGCATGTTGAGCAATCATACCTAGCACAGAGAATGAAAGCCCACCCCTGCACTGGAAGTTTGAAGTGTTCTTACTGTTTGTAATACCAATGAATAAAAATGCTATCTATCTACAAGTTATACATCCCTGGCCACATCTCTGCTTTCAACAGTCCTGCAGACTGAGTACTGGGAGCTACAATGATTCTCATTTTTTGTTCCATAAAAGAGATGGAAAAAAAAAATAAAGGGCATATTTCTTCCTTCCTGGATATTGACTGGCCAGTACTGCTACTTAGAACTGCCAATGGCGATGATCTGAGACAAGGATGCTATGCTGTCTGTAATTTATTTTGGCCATCTGCTTTTCCTACTTCTAATTGGTGTGTACGAAATGAGGAGGGGGGATATTCTCAAATAGCATTTAGGCTGGAGATGTTCTTGGACTTCACTAAAAACAGATTGAAAAGCAATGTTTGTTCTTCAGTGGGCAGACTAGGCCGTATCTCAGCAACCATCTCATGTTTGGCAAGATTATTCTTTTTGCAAAAAGTGAGTACATGTGCTACGGTTGTTATTGGTAGAAAGGATGTGTTAGTAAAAATGAAGGAAGATCTGAACAAAATTTTAGCAGGTTCTGCACACTTATGGCATGTTTATGTTGTAGCCCACATATGCTGTGGTTTATTTGTAAGCAGTAAGCTTGTTGTAACCTATTAGATGTAAGGTGCTTAAGACATAGTTGTTTAAGACGTAAGAAGTTTATCTAAATAGGGAATCTGATCAAAAAGTCTTGCACTCAGCTTCCTGGCTCTGGAACAGGAGATGTTCCTCAAGTTGCTCCCTTTACTTCTCCCATCAGCTCAGTGCAGACTGTGAGAAAGGGGTCTGAAGTCTGATTTGTGGCATTATCCTGAGCATACAGCCATGTTGTTTTTGTTTGTTTGTTTGTTTGTTTTGCTTTGTTTTCTGTGACAGGTATTAACATTAAAGTCTGAAATTTCATCAAATAACAGGACTTCATAACGATGCAGGAATTCACATTTAAAAACTCTGCTGCCCACCAGATTGCAGGCGTTGGGGTCAAACACAACTGAAATAAAAGCTGAGAATTTTATCATTATTAGATTGTTCTTCTGGCTTCTCCTAGGTTTTCCACGTGGGATTCATATCATCTAAGTTAACTACAGGGCAGTTCAGTCTGAGTTTTCCACCTAGGCAAGAGAAGAACATTCTTAGAGGAGGAATCACATCGTGCTAAATGAGTTTCATATATAGGTTACATGATTTGCTTTCAGAGGTGCTTCTCTTACTCTCTCAAATTCACAGAGGAACCTGAGTGACAAACTTAGGTGAAGCTTTGGACAACTGAAACTGAGCAACAAAAATCTCTTTTTTTTAAAATTACTTTTGAGTTTTCTAGTGACATTGCCATTGTCTTTTCAATACTACCACATAGCAGATGAAAAAAAAATGAAGTTTTTATCTATTTTACAAGAATATTTTTATTAATATACGTAGATCAACCTCTCTTGACATAACACAATCTATGCACTGACATTAGTTACTCTGTTACTTTCACATGGCTCTTTCTCTCAAGAGTTTTCTAAAATAAAATGACTTGCAGGAATAGCTACGTTCTTCTAATATGATATGAAAATTTTGTAACCTGTCTCATGTTAATGCTGTATATGTATATGTATTATTTATAAAAGTCTTGAAAAAAATTATGTTTTGTTCTGTCTTTACCATTATACAGGGCCCTGGTATATGGATTCTGTTAGAGTTAAAACATTGTGCAAGTATCGGATGAAATCTCTGTCCAGCAGACAGCCACACTGGTAAGCAGATCATGTATTCTTTTTCTTTTCTTTTACAATTCACAATGTTGAGCTATGTAAAGAAAGTCTTATATCACATTCAACTAAATGCTTATTAAAAACAAAGAATATCTTAATTTTTTTCTCCTCCCTTTGCCAGAGAATTTCAGTGTCACCAATGCTTTCTCTCAGAGAAATGTTTTCAGTCAAGTCAGTGCATCATGAGGTTTTGTAGATTGCTTTATCTGTATATGAGATGGTCTCTCATATGAAAAGTTTGAAATTCAGTTTCATAGATGCTCATGGATGTGCGGGAGTAAGAAAGCTTTTCATTCTTTTATTTTTTTATTTAAATATATTTGCAGTGTTCTGGTTGTACTCATTGTTTGCATTGTGGTTTCGGTTAGTTGTGATTCATAAGAACGCTTGTGAGGCTATAAATATCAATGTAGGATTTATTCTTGTCTGATTAATGTAGCATCTAAGTAGTGAATATCAAGAAAATCACAAATCCTTTAAAGCAAATTGTTATAAGATAAGAAGCCAGGAAGACCTGAGCTCCAATCCCATTACTTCTTTTTTTTTTGTTTTTTTTGAAGGCCTTGAATGAGTTTTTTTCTAAAGAGGGAACTGTGTTTCTGTAAGGGGACACAGCAATGTATGAATTGAATTATTCCTTTTTACATAACTGGAGAACTCATTAACTTGCTGCTAAAGATGACTAAACCCATTAAGCTTGATATTTCTTAATTAACAGATATATAAATAATATAAACATAAGGTTATTTTCTAGTAGAGTTGCTTTAACTCTTGATTTCCAATACTGTCCTCACTTCTGATTGCTACTTCCATCAGTGGAGTGTAAAATTTGCACTTCAAATGTGATCAGGGATCCATGACTTTGAGGGAAAGCTTTATGGATTTAGAGTGAAGAGACCAAAGTACAGGCTTAACTTACCTTGCTTTATGTGGAAGCCAATGTACCACAGGCTGATGAAACACAAAGGACATTTTATTTGCCACTTTGAAATGACGCCAATCAAAACCAAATGTGTCTTCTCCTTTATGTTTTTACTGAGAAGACAGCAAACTTCTTGAGAAATGTATTTGTACTACAATTATGCATATTTTCTGTATATACATAGGGGAAAATTCAGGTAAATATTGCTCAGTAGACTATTGTTTTATTCCATGTGCACAGAGTTCAAGCGTTCAACATAATCTCTCAACAACTTGATCCAATTAGACCTTTTTTGAGCAGGGCCTGATGACCACTTCAGAGGTCCCTCCCAACCAGAACTATTCTGTGAATCTGTGTAACTAGCATGATATATATATATGATATTCAGCAGTCAATACATGACATATTCACTGCCATAGATAACTTAATCTCTGAAAGAAACTACATAATTAAATGCCCTAAGTACGAGAACAATGAAACTCTACAGGTGATAGGGCCAGAAAAAAAAAAAAATTCTTTAGCAAGGTTAGGATCCAACTGTGGGAGATAATTAGGTACCTAATAAGATAGGTGTGCATATAATTTGTCCTGTGGTTTTCGGATTTTCTTTTAAATGCTTTTGTTTTAGACTACGACTTGTTCTCAGAAGTCTGTGTGAACACTGACTGCTTTGATCACCGGAGGAAACAGGCTTTTACATGCTGGGCATAACTTAAGCTCACTAAGGGAATCATGACTGAATTTAGAGAGGAAACTGTGGTTCAGTGTCCAGACTCTCTAGCTGCAGTATATTACATCTCTAGCTGTAGTATATTGCACATCTCAAAGTGAATATGCCTGAAGAATTACCGTGCTACTTGCAAAATGCAAAAGGTCATTCCATAATGTAAATAACAATACAGTCTGCAAAACATGTGAAATAATACTGCTTTGCTTAGCTCTAGCACAGCCTCAGGGAATGTCCACCCTGGGACAAGGAAGTATCTACCAGCCAAGTACAGCCCTGTGAGGATATCTGCTACTAGATGTTCCTGAGTGAGACCGGAGAGAAAGATGGAAGCACTTGAGATGGTTTAGAGCTTAAAATGAAAAAAAGAAAAAGATGGATACTCTGTTCCACATGTTAATTCTGGATAGAGCAAGAGGAAAGGTGTTTAAACTGAAGTTAGTTTAAGTCAAGTAGCAGAAGAAGGCTAGGAAATGCTGGAGAAAAGTAAAATGCTAGAGTAAAATGCTTGCATGTGTTGAAAGGACTCTGTCATTGTGTGACCTTCAGAGTGGCTTGGAGAAGCTTTTGTCAGGGTTAACACATCCTCTTTGGGACAAAGAGGTGGATTAAGTCACCTCTTAGGAACTCACCCAGTCTCTGCTTTTCCTATAATTGTCTTCTGGATCTGCAGTATAAATTACCAGATGAAAAGTCACTATTCTTACAGGAACAGTTGTGTAGATGTGATGGAAAAAAAATAAAAACGCCTCACAGGTGGTAAACTTTCTCTCTTTAATGTATGTGACACCAGGGAATCAATGTAATTTACAATAGCTAAAATCCATCTTGTCAAAATTAGGAGTAAACACTATCACCTTGTGTTTGGTAGAAGTTGAATCATTTATGGGATTCTTATGGGATCAGTCATTTGAAATCAGAAGGATTTCTTAAACTGCACTCTCAATTTGCTGAAAATGTAGAAAATAATATATTGTCACTCTGCGTACTTTAAAATGGTATAACTTAGCGATCCATTCTGAACATAACAGCCCCTATATTCCATACAGTACCACACTCAAAATATCTAATTCTTTAGGATATAGAAATAATACTATTAGTAGCAAACCACTGCTACGCTGTTGATGAAAACACTTCTGAACACCCACTACGCTGCGATGATGAACACACAGGGCGACACCACTACACAAGTTGTCATAATAATGCTTTGGGACATACAATAAATGAGTATGATAGCTGGAAACAAAATTATGATTAACTCAATATACCAATTAAAAGAAGCAGCTGCTCTGTTTCCAAACACTAGGAATCACAATCTCTTTAGCAGATAATAGTGTTGTTTATACGCCTTGCTGTTAAGTGCATGAATTGATAGATGACACACATGTCTGACTGTCTCAATTGTATAGAAGAGAAAGCAGTTATAACAGTCCTTTTCTGCTTTACTAGTAGATTCTGAAATCCCTTTGAAAAGCGCTCTTCAGAACCAAGCTTCAGCTTTTCATTTTGGTCCTCTTTATCTGTACTTCTCCAGCCTGAATAATGCCAATTAGAGTTGCTGCTGCTGTACAGTCACCTTTTAATTTTCTGCTTCTCATGCCTTAACATACTCACAAACTTGGGTGTTGGCTGTTCCACTGAATTACATGAAAGAAAAAAAAATCAATTTAAGATAAAAATAAATATTCCTTTGTCTGTGAGATTTCTGGCCTTAATAACCTTGATCCTGCACAGGTGTTCTACTGTGCAATTACTGGAAGCAGCTTGGAACAAAATAGTGAAATAGAAATGGTAACTCTGAAAAAAATCACCATTATATTAGGTAACAGCAGTTTTGAGATTGGATTAAAGCTGCAAATGTAACATGGTTTTTGGTCTTTCACTGTCTGGTGACTAAAAACTGTGGCAGAAGCAATATTGACAATGAATACAAAAATTCAAATATAGTTTCACAAAACATTTTCTTGAGTTGCAAATGACAGGAGAGAGACTGCAGTTAAAAGTAGAGGTTCTCTCTGCAGAAATCACAGCCAGCCACACCTGAAAGCCTTTCAAGATTGAATCCATTGATCAAATTTTTTTTTAGCACGTTCCCATTTCCTCACAGGTTAAACAATAAGAATATTGAACAGAGTGCCTCCAACTGCAGGTTGAGCGTTTTAAATAAATAAAGAGCTAAATACAACATGGGCCAGGGGCTAGGAGCTCTCACCAATAGCTGCATACTACAAGCTGGTTCCTATTTTATAGCAGACCCCAGGTCAGGGGAAGTGATCAATCCTGTTTTTGCTGGAGCGAAAGGTAGTTTTCCCCTGGAAATGTTTAAAAATGTACTTTTATTTAGAAAAGTTACATTCATCATTGTTGCTGTTTTTCTGACATGGTTGTATGGAACTTTGCTGCTGGATGATGGATGGTCTCTTTCTGCAGCCCACAACCACCTGTGGAAGTGCATTTTATATACTGAAATTCGCTTGGCATTTGACTTTTCACAGCTCCCTTGCAGCACCAGTGCATTTTTAGAGCAACTGTTCATACTGTTTTTAGTGTTGCACATTCGGATAACGCAAACCATTCTACCTGCCATATATTTACAGTAAAAGCAGGTGATAAAGTTGTGTTTACTTAGCAGGTGATAGTGAGATTCCAGCTAAAGTAACCCTTTGATATTTGATAGCATCATTGCTAGGTTCAAACAAAACTCAATAGCAACAAAACTCAATAGCAATGTGGCTTAACCTGCTTTTCAAGGACACATCTCTTGTGTTTCAGTGGTTTCTATGCAAACGGAAGAAAGTATTTGACTGCACGGGATTCGTGCAGCACTTTATCACTCAAGTGCCACACGTCTGTGGCTCATATTCCACAGCTTGAGAGCTTCAAAGGTAGAAGATATTGTAGAAAACTCACTCTTTCTCCAGCTCTTCCCAAGGATTCTTCAACCAGAAGTCGGGAGAGAGTAAACCAAAAAAGGAAAATCTACTTTGGATTATATCTAATCCACCTAGGAAAAAAAACCATATATACTAAGGTGATGGACTTAAGCAGAAAGGATTATAAAACAATCAGCAAGCAAGGAGAATGTGCAAAAAATGATGAGAAAAAGTGGGTTAGCAGCCTGTTGGTTTCCTGTGTTATTTCAGAGCTCTGAAGATTTTAGTTTAGATTATAGGTTAGTTTGTAAGCAAGGATGGCTCAATCTCACAAGACATCTGTTTCTGAAATTAAAAAGCCAACAACTGCAGGATCCCACACTGTTAGCAATCTTTGCTTAATAGAGATTCATGATTCAAAAAGATATGTGACTTAAAATCTACGAGGGAGCACGAAGCAATTAATAGTTGGGACTTTTTATAGCACCCTTTATCCAAGGATCTCTGAACACTTTACTGGCTTTAATTAGGCCTCGCTCCATGCGATATCCTCCTGGAATAGAGAAGTGCTATTTTTTTTTTCTTCCCTACATTGAGAAACTTTAGGTGCAGAGGTGAAATGACTTGCCAGTGACCACGTAAAAGCAAATGACAATGATACGAAAAAATCCCAAACCCTTCCAGTCCCACGTTCCAACCACCAGCCAAGCTTCCTTCCTCTGCATTAAAGCTGAGACTTTCTCTTATCTGTCCTGCAATATGCATTGGTCTGATTACAAGACCAACCACCAGGTAATTGGAAAGACTTTCATCCTTTCTGGAAAGCAAAGAGAAAAAAAAAATAAAGAAAAAAACAGTATTAAAGCAAATCACTAAAAGACCACTTTGTGCTTTCAGGCAGGAGAGGAATAGTTGATATTTACTTCAATGAGAACTGTTAGAGATATAGAAAAGCAGAGTCTAGAGGTAAGCAATGAGTATGGGTTGGTGTTTGTCTGCCAGAAAGCAAAAGCTTTTGCTTTGCTTTTTCTTTCTTTTTTTTTTCTTTTTTTTATTGCCAATAGAAAAAAAAAAGGCAGAATAAAATAAATGGTACCTGCAGTACACTTAAAAGTTCAGACTCACAAACTTATTTTGGGCTGTGAGAGAGAAAGTCTGGTGGGATAACACAGATGGGATTTGTCTCATCCAGCCATTGCCCCTGAAGCTCAGAAGTGTTGCATACGAAACAAAGACATCTCCTCGTGCAAACTCTTGAATCTTGCACTCAAGAGGCAAGGGGAAAGGAGGTCACTATTATTAAATTTGCAGGTAATAGAGATAATTCTGCTGTTATGTCTCTAATAGTAACCTGATGGAGGACATTAGCTCAGGTAATGTGATTGGTTTCTTGTAATTTAACATATATTTCAAAAATGATAAGAAAAAAGAACTAAGCAAAAGAACCAGGTTAATACCAGTAGGGTGGATAAAAACTGCGTTGCTTCCCAAAAATGTATGTGCATGCAGAATTTCAAAGGGTCATGCAGTATTGTTTCTAGATACAATTACTTGTCAGATGCTGTTGATTTTTAAAAAGTGAGAAACCAATTCAGGCTCTACAGAGAAAAAAAAAAATGAAGTGAAAGCTTAAGAGAGAGGTCTCTATGCTTGATTTTGTGCCAAAGCCATGAAAAGCTAAATTTGTTGTTTTTCTCCCCATAGCTAACTCGCTGCAATTTCATGACCATAACAATTCTGAATACTAGAGCCGATCAACATTCCCTCCAACATAAAACCACTAAAACATTTCCTACCAGTATAAAACAGTGTTGTGCTGGAGGATCATGAAAATCCTGGACAGAGGTATAACAGGGAGAAACGCCCATGCAAGTAGTGAGTTTAAACTAAAAATGGAAACACTTTCAGGGACTCAAATTTCAGCAGGTCACCAAGCTAAATGATGCTGAATATTGTTATCTGGCTGGGATTTAGAAGCATTACCCAGACAAAACAAACCATAATATTCTTATCTCAGAGGTGATATCTGGGATTAATTCACAAGAGTTTGCAATCAAAAGTTACTTGCCAAGTCTTACGTGGGGATAACCTAAAATAGGAAAGACACAATTTGAGAGATTAGAAACTGCTTACACATCACTTACCAAGGGGGAAAAAATAGATAACATTGAGGTGATTTCACTGTTCACACTTCACAGGATCAGCTGAATGTAGATTTGACTTTTAAATAAATAACCAGTCCTTCAGTCCTTGCAGTTCTCATCATAGATTCTAGGAAGGCAGATGCAGCCATTGCAAATGATTTTGCTTGGTGTTACATTTTGTCAAAAGCTGTCAGAACGTAGCAAAAAGGTGTTTATATGGAGTAATATGCTGCTTGTATGTCTCCTAGACTGGAGATTTTAGATTGATGATTAATAAAAGTGAAAAAGGATCCAAAAGGGTCTGTTAAAACTCATTTGGCTAACAGATTAGTCATTATTTTTGTAACTTTTCTAACTGATGTATCATGCATCTTTTCTACATATTCTGTAATTACAGCTAACACTCAAGGACCAAATAAGGAATCTGATCAGTTAGAAAAAAGACCAATCTCCTTCATACATAATTATGGCTGCATAGTTAGATGGTATATACTGTATGCATAATGAATTTTGCTATTCAGCAGACATAAAAATTATGTTATCCATAAGGCTGCATATCTTTTAAATATGACTACATCTCTCTTTAAAACAAAACAAAACAAAAATATTTATTTTGGCAGTTGTTGAGGCATTAAAGTTAACATAGGTGTCTCATATAAGTGTGTGTACATGCAGTGATCCATGTGCTGTCTATGATCTGTTAATGAAGCTTACCTGGCATTTAAAAAGCAAAGCAAATCACCAAAAATGCTGAGTTATAACTAACATTTAATACATGCATAAAAAAAAAGTACATCACAATATACTCACATGTAGCAGAAAATAATATATTCATCAGAAAAAAAATGATCAAAATAATTCCTCCTACCAATTAACAGGTACATGTCGTCTGGCCTGGTTGCTAGCTATACTCACCAAGATAACATTTCTAATGACTTTTAATTTTTTGCAAATGTCTTACACTGATAATTATTAAAGAAATTCATAAGCTGCTCAGAGGCAAATTTGGAAAGGAAAAGGAAATTGTCAGGAAAAACAAGGTACTCACTTTTATATTTGGCCAGCTGGTCTAACTAGCACGTTCATAAGCATGCTAAATAAGGAATGAGGTGGTGAGAGGAAATGATACCTCCAAGACCATATGTGAACCAGTCTAGTTTAGTGTGCAAAGTATTAAAGCTGTATCAGTTCTTGAGAACTTGAGTCTTTCTTGTCTTTTATGGGCTCAATTATAAAACTGATGACTTAAAAGGTTGCTGAAAATGAGACCTACTGAAACAGGATTTCCTATTTGAAGCATGAGCAGAAAATTGCATTTGTCTTTGACATCTTCCAAAGACACCACCTGATTGCCTAATTTTTCTGACATATTCTGGCAGAAATGTCTTAGAAATTCCTGAGATGCAAATTGTAAGAGATTAGAAACTTCTTGGGGTCAGAGGGGGAAATCACATTATAGCCTTGCTCTGTTTTTGTACCATTGCTACGATGATGGTGTGACAGGCACTAATTTTCTATTTTAGAAATTAAGACTACCTTTTATTTGAAGTCTTCAGTGATTTCCTCATTTCTCGTGGCTTTTCAGAAGACTTTAGTCAAGATGATGTTCCCTAAAGTTTTTCTTAAAAATGCATTTCTAAGGAAGAATTATTTTCTACCATAAAGACAGGTCAAAGCTTCATAACTCAGCTTCATTTGAATTTTATACTTGAAACCAAAACACTCTATTAGATAGAGAAACTGTAGTGTACCTTTCCAAAATTACAAAATATATTTCGTAAACACATTACATCTGAAAATGTTTAAGTTAGTCTTTACAAATCACAGCCATGTTTCACATTTTGTCTTCTCTCATTGCAGTAATGTGGGCCTTTTTCAATTTCCCATATAACAAATGCACACTACTTTCTGCAGTGACTACATTTGAATAAATTGTTTTAAGTTTGATTTTTTTTTTTGCATTATTCTAGGTCCCTCGACAGCAAATGATAAATAACATTCTTAAAGACAGTATCATGATGAATGGCCTCTTTAGAATTTGTTTTATTGTTCCTTATCTTTAGTGATTGCATCATGGTTCAGTCTAATTCTTTGTCAGGATGGGACCTCAGTACCTAACCTCCTTTCCAGATTCCTGCCTCTTTTTTGGATAAAATATGAGGGTACAGTCTGGAGACCACAGGGACAAGAACTGCAGATCTTAGTGTGTTTATTGGACTATATTTGGGCAGTATTTATTACAACAATCTAGGCAAATTTTGACAGGTTCTTATCTCTCAACTCCATGGCAACTCCATGGTAGTTCAGTGCTCCTGTAACTGATAAAAGGCTTAAATAAGGGAGAGTTAAAGCACATCTGCATGTCTGCTTCATATTCCTAAAAGCAATAGCAATCCCAAATGAATGGGTTGGAATGGGAATCTCATGAGGAATAGCACTGGAAAAACTGAGTGCTTGGAGACCATTCAGAGCTCGTCACAATACCCAAAACATCTGCAACACACACTGAAATTCCCAGTGATTCTCCAGCTTTCACCCTCCTGCAGACAGCAATCCTCATGGGTTCCCTTCAGGCTCAGTTATAATTTATTAGTTTCTTATTGCCTTGAGCAGTACAGAAAGACCTCCTGAGGTCTGTGACTGTTGTCGTCTAAAGGAAAACATATCACACCAGTCGTGGTGAGACCATGGTCAGACACATCAGCTGGGTGAATAATTACGGCACATATTCAGCACAGAAACCCATAAATAATGAATTCAACCTAAAATGTCAGTTGTAATGCAGACTGTCTCTAGGAATGCAAACTACAGGGGATAAAGTATTCTTTTCTGTTGGTATTGACTGCAAGGTATAGCACAGTCCTTTTCTTTTTGTATTCACTAAATTTTATAGCTCATTCAGCTGTATAAGGAACTCCCTATTTACTCATTTCTTTGGAGCCTCTGTAGCACATTCAGCACTACCATGTGTTTGAAGCATGCTGAATATATAAGGCATGCTTGATAGAGATAAAAGCATAATTAAGGAGGTAATGTGGTAACTCTCAGTCATATTTTGCGAAGTTATGATCCTGTTGTAGGCCTCTGTTTAAGAGACCTTTCTCTTTAGCAGAATTTGCAGAGTCATCATCACTGAAATAATAATAATATTGGGTTTGTTTTCTCTTTTGATGTTAATTAGTGTGTGTGGATGTATGTGTCTGTGTGTTTCTGTATCCGCTTTTCTTTCCTTCCTCAAAATGCAATTTGGGATGCAGCCTTCAAGGAAGTTAAAACAGCTAAGTCAGCCACAAGCATGAAACAGTTTTTACTGAAAGTGTGCTGTTCAATTAGCATTATATGGCAACTGGATATACAATTTATTTATTCTAATTGATGGATGCTATAAGGAAAAAAATCTGAAAAGGATGGCACTCAGTCTGAGTGTTTTCTTAAACTGGTGAAGTTATATGAACCTTAGCTTCTCTGGCTGAAGTCAAATCAAATGTATTTCCTAATTTACTCACACCTCAAATGATGGGAGTGATCTGAATCAACCCTTCTATCAGCATCTCCCCTGTCCTACCCCCTTTTTAGGTTATATCTATGTAAGTACTGCTGTTGGAAGGGATGAATGCCCAATTTTTGCTCTACTGTGCTAACAATGTCTGGCACAAGGTGTCTATTTGAACAAATACTACTAATAATTTGTTGTTGTTGTTCAGTGAAAATTTACAATTAGATCCCAGAAATAATAACCATCTTATTATTTCTAACTCTACTGGAATTTGTAGTCAAAAATACCCAAAGTGGTGGGAGAAAGGCTATTTTGCTCTTTTCCATTGTAGAAAATATGCCTAGAAAACTGAATGTGTCTGGCTGCATTTCCCTGAAAGAGGGGACTACAGAGAGAGAAAAATAAATATTTTCCATATCAATTGCATAAAAATTGTAAACCTCCATAAATAAATAAATAAATAAACAGCACTCTGAAAAGGTCCTGCAGCTGGTAGGTTAGAACCATTTGGAGCTCAAAATAAAATGGAGAGCTCAACAGTTCTCCTGGTGAATAAAACTCTGTCAGCTATGAGCTTTCATTTAAATATGAGGCCCTTCATTCATCTCAGCTGTTGCCCTGTCCCAGCAAGCACAGAAATGTAGATATTAAGATGTAAAGTCATCTCTGTACCTCCAGAAGACACACAAGTGTCTTGCTCTGAGGCTGTTGTGTTCAACATCCCCAGGCAGGCAGGATCTATAAAAAGAATACCAGCTCCAGCAATTAAAATGCTTGCAGACAAGTGGAGGTAATGAAACAAGTTGCACTTCTTAGTTTTGTGGGNAAAAAAAAAAAAAAAAAAAAAAAGTATTTTAGGAGTATTTGGCTAATTCAGATTGAGTTTGAAAAAATCTCCTATCACTGATGGGAGGATTCAATTTAAGAAGATTTCTGTAAAGGATTAAAAGTGTGATGTTGCATGGGAAATATTTATTTATACCAGAAAAGATGAGGTTGGTTTAATGTTGGTTAAATACAGAGCTGGATAAGGGCTGCTGAGATATGTAACAGGGGTGTCAGAAAAGGAACTATAGGCTTTGAAGGAAGATACTTATTGAGTTGCTTAAGTGCTGGATTTAGGGTCTTTTTTCCATTTAACGCATAAATCAACCACCAGACCAGCCTGTCAATGATTATCTGTTCAAAGACTGGGCCGAATTTTGTGCAGGTCAAACTGAATCAATTTGAGGATGTTGATAATAAAATGAGAGGAAACTTAATAGTAAAAATTGAGATCCAGGCCTTTAGGGATTTGGAATATATCTTTGGGAAGACCCACTGCAAACTCATCACAAGGGACAGTTTATTTTTTTTCCATTCAAACACAGGGCACACTACAGTGAGAAAAGTGATGAGTCCATGAAAAGTGCCAAATGTGATTCCAGGATCACGGGAAGTGAAGTATTTACCATGGCAACATTAAGAAATCCTTTGGAACAGACATTCCTGTTCTAGAATATGGTGCACAATTCCTAGCTAGGATATGCATATTTGATAATGTTTAATACAAATTGAAATAGATGCAGAAAAAAAAAGGCTATGCAAACAATATGGGCAGCTGAGAAGACAGAAGGGCTTGATTTATTTGGCCTGCCAAAATGAAGGCTGACAGAGGGCATCATTTTTGCCTATAAATATGTCAGAAGTATCAGGAAAAGATAGGAGAATATAAATATCTTATGCTTATGAATTAACTTGGAATAAATATTAGGGAAAAAACAGCTTTTACAGAACTAGAACTTCCCATCAGAGGAGAGAAATAAAAAATAAATAAGAAAAAAATTGTTTTATTTAAGAGGCAATTTAAACAGTTTGAGAAAGGAGTTTTACAGTAGCCTGATACAGCAGAAAACTGAACTTGAACCAGTCCCACTTCTGATGCTTTTGATGAAAAGAGATCAAAAGCTTCTCTTAAGAGAATATTACTCTTAAGAGTTCACTGAAGAGTCTAAGATCTTTCTTTGTAAGATGAACTGTTAGTTGATCTAAGGAATATACCGGGAACGGACAATCTCCCTGAGCCCAACAGACTCACATTGTACTTCTTGTGAGGTAAATGCACTTACTTAGAAAGATTTAAGCAGTGGTGTCATCAGTGCCTCTTTGCCATCTGCAGGATCCCTTACACATGTGGTTTGGGGAGATTATTTTTACATTTCATCAGGGCCCAGGATGTCGGGCAGTTCATCCCATTGACTTCCCAATGCTGCAGGCCTCTCTTCTAGTTCTCTTGTGTTGCAACGTGGCTCATCACACAGAAGGAGGCTGGAATATTTTTTGTTCAAATTATGGTTTTAAAACCTCTGATTAAAGCTAAGAAATGTCTTAAATCTCCTCTATTTGTATTAAAAGAGATCTTTGTGTAAAAACTTTATTGGCATGTATCAGTGGACAGTCACTCAAGGAGCAAAGCTCTATTAGATCAGCTCGTTAATCGCTTTGATAATACAGTATTGTTCCCTGCTGTACATTTATTCACCTCTTGTTCAGTCTACTTTTAAATGTCAAGAAATGGGGCTTATATTATTCCCCTTTGGAGATCACTCTATGGATTAATAGGTCTCACTCTCTTTCTTCCTCCCTTTCCTACTTCCCCTCTCAACACTGAGCCATTATTTTCCATTTCTCAATTTTCTCCCATAACTCATAGTCTACCCATTATTGCACTAAATTAATTCTTATCCTAAAGCCTTTCAAAAAGCTGTAGGCAGTTATCATTCTCCTCTCCACATATCTAGGCATGTTGCTATTCTTAAAATAATGAATAGAACAGGAATGGAAATAAAAATCGTTTGGTGATTATAGCTCTTGTTCTTAAAGATTTTTTTTAAGTTACCACTTGTAAACTACTGTTGCAAACAAGACATCACTTATGCAAAATGTGAGAATAGAGATAATGAATCGCTTGCAAAGGTGATTTGCACAGTAACAATATGGGAAATTGCATTTTGCACATCTTCTGCATGAAAAATGTATATGTCCCATAGAAACCAGTTGATATCTCTTAGCAACTTAATCTACATACATTGCCTCAAATGAAGGCTTCCTGAACTTTTGTCTCCTTCTCCCTTATTACCTGGTAATTATAATGTTTAAATTGTTTTGCTTCAAAATATACTGCTGTCACAAATTTATTTTTGCCCTGGAAAGAAATTAAAGTATTCAGTTCCAGTAAGGACCATACAAAAGTGTGAAAGTAGAGAAAACAGTTCTATTTTTCCATAAAATGCAGACAGTTTCCAAATTCTTTGCAGACACATTGCATTAGATACTGAACTCTTTTTCTCTAAAACAGAGATATGTATGAAGAGATCCTGATGGTAGAATGTTTGTTCTCTTAACACTCTTCTACAGGAAAATGATCAGAAGATCTAAAAGAGCAGAACCACATTCTCCATGTATTTATAGATACATCACATATATGTTTGTGCATGCATATATATACATACATAAATATATATATACACTTTTCGAAGTCTGATTCTGTTGATTGTATAGGCCAAATCAGTCTCCTCATTAAATCAATTTCAAAGGGAAATGAATATATTTAAAGACTGAGACATGTCTAGCATTTCTCTTGATGAGCTAAATCCATGCTGAGTACACTAAAGTCATCAGAGCTGCTGTGGGGAAGCTGTCATCTCGGTGTTCGCACAGGATTAGGAATGTGTGGGGCATTTGCTAAATATTGTTCCTGCTAGTTGTACTCACTCGTTTGCTCTTGCAAATGTTGAAATACTAAACTGCATTCAGCTCACAGGGATAACACTTCTGTCAAGCTGGACAGGGTTCCTATGGATCTAGAAGACACAGCTTTGATGATAGTTGTGCTTTTAGGTGTAAAATATAATACATTAGTAGGCACTGCTAAAAAGTTTTGAATACTAACTTTGGAGAAATCCATGTTAACATAATAGGAGAAAAAAATTCTTCCAAAATCCTCATTCAGATCAGTCTGGAAGCACCCTTCATCCTGTGCATGCCTTCACTTCCCATTGCCTGCACAGTCAGGACACGCTGAAGAGATCAGATGGTCCTGGGAACCTATTATTGTGCTTGCAGCTTGGTGGAGAATGGAGGAAGCCTTTTGCTTGCTGACTGTTATGTGCTAGGCAGATTGCCAAAGTGGGTAGGGAACAGTTTGCCTTTGGAAAAGAATCTACTGGCATTTGCCCTTGGGAAAAAAAATGTCCCTTGAAAAATCTGCTGTGGTCTTATATGTTTCGTCTTCTCTGCCACCTCCTTCCTATAAAATCACATTCACCCTGAGAAAACAGTACAGCCTCAAAGAACAGAGAAAGCACAAAAGCTGTGACTGGCCCATAATTCTCTGGATTTTTTTGGTGCAAAACGGCAGCAGCATGGCCTAACATTGCAAGGAAGCATTTGTTGTTCAGGTAAGCAGTTCTTGGCCTAGTACTGTAGGAAATCAGGGATGGTTTCTACCTGCCTCCTATGATAAATTTACAGTTTAAAAGTCAGAGATACGACAGAGAGAGCAAGGTGTGATCTAAACATTGTTAATGGACATGACTCCCTGCTTAAGTAGAAACTCTAAAGGGTTTTGAAAAGGGAAAAAAAAAGGACACAACTTAGTCTCTTGTTGATTTGTAATCAACAATTATTTCTGGGATTTAAAAAAAAAGAAAAAAAGCTTAGAAACATTTTAATCCTTTTTAGTTTTAGGAAGAACAAGGCTTGCATTATAGTTTCTCTCTCCATTTGTGCTTTTCATCCCCTCAAGTGATTTCAGAAACAGTAATCTGAGAGAGGGAGAAGCAGACACCAGGTCCCTAGGCTTAAGTGAAAATTGACAAAAAAGAAATCTAAAAACCAGCTAACTTAGGGAATGCTTCTAGGGTATGCTTGCATGGCCACCTTGTGCAGACCAGTTGGTGTACATATATCTGCACTAGCTTCCTGCTTCATCAGTCATGGTGAGAAGGGGCCACGGACTCTGCGAGGAACTGAAGAAACCTGATGTCCTGAGATACCTCACTCAGAATATAGTGCAAGAGATGAACCCTGGTGGTCAGGATTTGATTCCCAACAGAAACAGATGCAGATTTGTCTTGATAATCTTTAGCATATTGAACTAAGGAAAAAAGTTATTAGTTCCCTGATGAAGCAAAGCATAATGAAATGTCAGCCATCATTGTCCTTAAGAAGTGATGCAAGGTCAAGTATGTCATTCTGAACTCAAATTTACTTCAGGTATGCAGATCTGAGGCTTTCTTTGATGTCACTTCCCATTGCATTTTCCCTTGGAATCTAAGGAAATACAGGTTAGATGAACAGACTGTAAGATGAAGCAAAAATTGGCTGGCCCACAAGACTCAAAAGGGAGTGACACTGTCCTGCTGGCTGCCTGTAAAGAGTATCACAGAGTTCAATGCTGCCACTGGTATTCTTCATCATCTTCATCAAAGACCTAGACAACAGTAGCATATACCTTCAGCAAATTTGCAGATGGAATATCAGCCAGTGAACACGCTCTTCTTGCAAATATGGTGAATTGTATATTTGGGATACTAAAAGCAAGGCCAGCTGATCAAAGGAAGCTATTGCTTTTCTCTGCTCAGCGTTGATGAGGGATCATACAAAGCAGTATTCTCTACAGTTCAAGAGTAACGGGTCCAAAGGCGAGCTACAAAATTCATTACAGGCCAAGGGCATGTGGACCATGGGTAGAGGTACCTGGGCTTGCTAAGTCTATACAGTGGAGGCAAACAGGGAAGTCTCATCCCAGTCACAGTGATGCAATGAAACTGTGTTCAGAGGTGACTGGTGGTAAGACAAGGAGCTTTAAACCAGAGTTTTCCTGCTGTGGAATTAGATCAGTGCCCATAGGTTTTAAAACATATAAGCTATGTCATGTTTGTGTGTGAGAAAAAGAAGGAATGCCCATAAGCTTACAAACTACTGGAAAAGCTTGTTTTAAGGCTTTGGAAATCATATACTTGTAAATATACTGGGATATAAACTACCTCAGCTAAGATGAAAATTGGAAATAAAAAGGACAGCAAAATGATATGGGCCTAATTAAGGAAAGAATAGTACCATACTTGGAGAACAGGGTCATAAGCTCTCCAAAGGAAAAGAGCATACTTCTGACCTGCTAAGATCCCTTGAAAAAGTTAATAAAACAGTACATAAAGGTGACTCAATGTACATAACTTACTTTTATTTTCAAAATCCTATTAATAGGATTCTTCTATAAAGGTCTATTAAAGAGAATAAATCTCCAAAGGGTAAGGAGCATAGTCTTGCAGTGGATTAAAAATCACTTAGATGAAACAAAGCAAAAGAAATGGTTCTCAAGAGGAAGATCTTTGTGTTTAGATTACCCTAGATCACTTTTGTAGTTATAGGTGCCCTGAGGGATGGAACAAGACTGAGACTGGTACATTAACCAACACCACTAAAGCTGCCTTGGTTAGGAAAAAGTGCATATATGTGAAAGGAATCATATAGTGCCCTTAATAAATATAACGGCATTACCACTCATCATTTATATTGCAGCAGCTCTAGCAGTCTTCACTGTTTTTGGCTTGCTGAGTTAGACCCTATGCAGTGTAATATTAATAACTGTGTTTTCTTCAAGTATTTATCTCTCACAAAAGGAGTGGGTTCAAGACAGTAGATAAACAGATAAACTACCAAACACAGTTAATAATTGTTAAGGTTGGTCCTGGGCTTTCTGCTAGCAGGTTCTTCATCAGGAAAATGTATGTGATTCTTTGTTGTTTGGACTGCATGTTGCTTAATAGCTTGAAGCTGGGAGCTATCACTAGTGCTTTGGATTGTCTATGTAGGACTAAGACTGAAAGAAATCTGTCTCAGAAACATGAGCATTACTAAGGGCAATGAAAAGTTAATAGTCGCTGTGCTCAGTAACAAAGGACTCCTCCTTGTTCATAGAGGAGTCAGATCTTAAGATTTTATATTGCTCTTCCTGAGTCAAAACTGTGTTTGGAAAGCACTTGGCAGGACTGAATTCTTATTTTTAAATTTTTTTCATGACACTAATTAAAGTTCTCACTGCTTCCCTTTTCTTTATCATTATAGATATATAAATAAAGACGATTTAATTCAAGTACTTTAAAGTGAGAGGACTTCATCTTGCTGACTCCATCAGGTGTCCAATTTGGTATACAACATGCAAAAAATTCATTGATCACCTTACACACAGTCTAAACTGCTATAGCACCAGAGGTGTAAAACAGTCTGTTGCTCATCATCCAAATAAAATGTAATTTCTTTTATATCCCAGACTGTATCATTCAGGAGCAATTCATTTACCAAGGTAGCGGTAGTGATTAGAGTGAGAATGCAAGACTGTTCCTACTTCCATGCAGAATTTGAATTACACCACTGAAACATAAATGAGAATGTCCCTGGTTTCAAACACTTGTTAGATGGGTGATGACCTGGGGAATGTTGGCCATAGTAAACACTCCATCTACTCAGAGTCTTTCATTAATAGGCAGCAGTCAAGAAGCAGAACATTTGTCAGATTTTCCAAAACTATATGAAGCTGCTTTTGATGGGTCCCAGACTCAGCTGACAGTATTCGCCATGATATATGGTGTCAAATTCTTATATTCTTCAATTAAAAGAGGCTCAAAGTGATTGAAGATCTCTGACTTGTGATGGATGGCCCAGAAATGAGTCTAGTCAGTTCTCATCCAAGACTCTGGCTAGAGGTGGGAAGAGAAGGGATAATAGATCACATAATTTGCTTTTAAGCTAATACCTTTGTTAAATAACTTCAGATTTAGCAAATCTGAAAGGTTGTTGAATTGTACAGTATAATAAAGTGCTAGGATAATGCTAAAAAGATCAAAAATAATTTCCTTGAACCTACTGTCTAATAAGCGTTTGAGATGAAAATGTAATGGCAAGACATTACTAATAAATTTAATTTGAGTTTTGTCTTCTCTTCTCTTCTGTCCTCCTCCTTTCTCACTTTATCTATTCCTCACCCATTCTTTTTTCCCTAGATTAGCATCTTCCAAAGATATTGGTACTTGACTTAATTTTTCAATGCACAAACCATCCCACTGACTTGAATGTATAAAACCATGCCTATATCTTGTTATTATTCATCACTGATGAAGATCAGGCATTGTTTTTTTCTTCTCTGATCTTTTGTGTCTTCGTTTCTGCTACCCCTTATGCAAACATCTAACAGTCACACTTAGCTTTAAATTGAATTCAACTGAATAATCTTAAAATTAAGAACAGCAGGTTAATATTTTAAGATTAAGAACTAGTTCTACCACCACACGCTTCCAGTGTGAGTCAAGCAGCCACCAGATGACAAAGCTGATGAGCTGTTTTCTCCTATTTAAGTTAGTTCAAAGATATATGTTCTATTTTTCTGCTTCTCTCATATCTAGTGTCCTCTTTTCCTTTATTATATTAGTTTATAGATCTAATTGAACTTTATGCAACTTTCGTGCAAATGGAGTGGCAACCCAGACTCCCTGAAGTAGTTTGCTGCTTTGCAAAGTCAACAGAAACTAGGAAATACATCTGAAATTGTCCATTTTCTCTAGGCATTTCCCTCTCTCCTTTTTCTAGAGGGTTTTCTCTTTGCGTGCTGAAGGCACACTGCTGTGAAAATCTTCCTGTAAATTTGTGCCTCCCAAAGCAAGCTGAAGAAGAAGTAAAAATCTATTTGTGTTTACTTGAAGCTTTTGATTTTTACAGGGATGGTATAGAAAGCCTTCTCTGTCGAGAAACAGTCCACTCCAGGGAACAGAGATTAAAAATGCTATCCCAAAGACTCAAAGGCTTCAATTTGCACTCATGACAGTAAAATTTCCATGCATTGTATAGGGTACCTTTTCATGTATTTTCCTCAATGCATATTTAACATGGAAAAATAGCATTAAATTATCCCAGAATTTGAATTATTTTATTCTGAGAGAATACAAGGAAGAAGGGAACTCCCCTGCTGCCAGTGACTGAGTGGTCTAGTACTGTTCCTAACTGAATACAGTTTGAAGTATCTATTGTTATTGATCTATAGACAGTGGCTCTAAGAAGAAATTTTCAGTTTCCTATTTTCCTTTTGCTGAAACGTCTGAAAATAAAATAAAATAAAATAAAATAAAATAAAATAAAATAAAATAAAATAAAATAAAATAAAATAAAATAAAATAAAATAAAATAAAATAAAATAAAATATGCTAAGGATGCACATAATTGATACAGTTACACAGACCACATCATTGTCTAAGCAATGAGGCAAGAAGACAAGTAGAGGTCAGATGCACCAACAAAATGCCTTTGTGAACTTTGCATCAAGATTAATTTATTTGAGTGTTCTTTCTTTCCTTTTTGTCATTTCTGATAAGAATCACAAACATCCATAAAAGTGAAAATTTCCTTGACAGGGACAATGTAGATTAAGGGAGCACAGATGACATAGGGAAGCAAAATTCCTTTATATACATATATATAATTATATATATATATATTTATATATGTATATAAATATGTGTATATATATGTATATAAATATATATATACACATATATAATTTTTATATATATAATTAGACTGGTTACTCTTATAGAATTTTATCCCTCTATGTTGACATAAAAATAATTTTCTCTAGCAGATGCATATTTATTTATAACGTTGCAATATTACACAGGAACTGGTAGTTCTAGGTAACACTGTAAATTAGCTCAGGATTGTATTTCAACATAATCTCTTAGTTCTTTTTTTGTGTGTGTCTTTTTAAAATCATAACATAGGAAATATAAAGAAACATTAAAAGCATATTTCTCAGCTGAGAAAGATTCAGTTTTCTTTCAAGGCCACTGAACTTCACTTGCTAGCATAAATAGTCTCACAAATATTTCTAATGTTCAGTGGTTGAAAGGGAGAATTTGCATTTTGGGTGTAGTACTGTTGCAACAAATCATCAAGTTCAAAAAGCTTATTTTCCTTTGTTCAGAATCAAGGAAATCCACTGAAAATAAATGAACAACCTCTTACAGCAACACACTGCTGCATGACACCTCTTTTCACTGTAGGATGACAGAGCTGTTTTGCACGTGGCCTCCTGATTGACATTTGAGTGGGTGCAGCACAAAAAAAAAAAGTCTTTCTTTTGGAAACTTATGGATTTCAGTGTTTTGATAGACTTTGGATGTATTTGCCTTGGAAAGTATCAAGGGAGGAAAGTAAGTTATTTTGCCTCTGGTGTGACACTGAATGCCAAGGTCCTATCAAGAACTTCAGCACTGAACTCTTGTCACTGCCTCCTCCACTGTGGGATTTAGGTCCATAATTCTCATTTGGATTCCTAACTCTCAGGGGAAACAGATTCTTTAAGAATCTCTGAGCCTATGAATTCTTGCATTGCCTACAAACTAGACTATCGGCTCCAGCAAGGTGAGTGGAGTGCCAATCACGTCAACCAAATTGAAAGCCTAGGATTCAGTGCAGTTTAATAGCTACCGAGAGTTATTCTGTAAGGAGTCCTAGGTCCACAGAGTTGTGTGAAGACCTGAAATTAGGCAATACAACAGATTATCCAGTTACTTCAAATTCATAGTATGAAGTTCGCCAGCGAAATTAGATGCCTGAATAAGAATCTTCCAATAGTAGTGGCCATCTCTGTAGTAGCAGTAGTATTAAGATGAGATCAAGAGGAAGTCATTCCCATTTTTTTTCTGTAACACTCTTCCAAGCTATTCCAAGCTTTCAAGCTTAAATCCCAGTTTTTTACACCCCATGGAGAAGTATTAATTTTAGGTTAGAGATAAAACTGAGCTTGGAACTGAGAGAAGCATTCTCTATTTAGCCTGCTCAACACTTCCATCAGGAAAGCTGCAGGTCAGATAAGAGAAAACAAGATGGAGCAGAGATTTGTAGCCCAGAGACAGAAAATACTCGCCTGAGAGTTGAAAGTTCAGAGTTTTGGTCTCTGCTCTCAAAATTGTATCTATACTTTTACCTTTAGGAGCCACTGGATGAAATATAGAATTCATATATTAAGCATGTTACTAAAAATGCCCTTACCACAATCCAGAAACTAAAAATGCCCTTGCCTCAAGCTGTATTACTCTCATATCTGTCTGGCTCACAATCAGCTATAAAACCCTTTTTTTTAGACGTAAAGTAACTAGAGCCTGAAATCTCTAAACCCCTCATCTGCCTGAAGGCCTGAAGTCAACGTTTCAAGATGGAGCGTGACCTTCATTCTCAGTAGCCCTTCATCATTCCATAACATGCTTATCTAACATTGGCAAGTGTTCCCCACCAGACTCATTGCAGAGCAAGTGCACACAAAGATATGCAGTGCATGCTGAAAAGGAAGTGCTCTTGCATGGCCATTCTGCCCATTCTAGAATTGGGCAAAAAGAGAGATATCAGCACTAAAATCAGTAAGAACATCGCCTCTACTGCTGTGACAACTTAAACAGCCACAGGACAGTCTGTTTTAAATTAGCACATGTCAGAAGTTGCAGTAAGTCTAATGCACAGTGAGTGAAGCTCATGTAAACAGGCTGAAGCGAGCTTAAGCCAATCCTGGCATTAGGGCAGCCATGGGAGCATGGACCCTCCTGTTGTAATCATCAGGGTGTCCAAGCTTTGGGCAGATTTCACAGCTTGCACTGTCCTAGAGGCAATTCAGCTGGCTAGCTTGAGCATATCTTTCTGCATCACACACTAACAGACTGGAAATTTTCCCAGAAGTCTGTAACCAGCTCACCCTATGGAAAAAGCAACTGGGAAATCTTTCCACCAGGTGGCAGGAGGTACCAGACACTGGGGTGGCTTCAAAGGTCAGCGTGCTTTTTAACTTCCATATTTTTTATTCATGGAGATTTTTATTGTGGTTTTGTACCATCATGTATAAGTTTGAAATGAAAATGACTGTAAGAAGCAGAAAGGGACTTAAACTGCTTAAGACCAGGTGATCTCCAACCCAATTGGCTTGTGAATAAAATAGAAAGCTATAGTTCAGCAATAGAGCATAGAGTAAAAATCAGAGTCCAATAGTTTAATAACTGATAAAAGAAAAAAAAGTTCCTTTCCTTTATTTAGTGCCTAAATGTGTCTGATACTTAAGTTTCAGTAAGTGAACAGTCTGGCTACTGTGGGACAGCAAGAGATTGACTGTAAGACCATGGAGATATCACTGATGACACTTATGAATTAGGAATGGATGTACTTCGGCAGTAATTTGGCCTCAACCTGTAAAACACATGATGGAGTAATTAAGGAAGATTATAAACCACTGAATTGCAGTTGATAGGTGGCTAAAGTTTTGGGCAATGGAAGAAGGGTCATAAGATAAAGATAACTTCTGGCAGCACTCTGGAGAAAGATGTATGTGTGGAAACTTGATTAAAGCAAGCAAACAAAATCTGCCTCCCCTCAAAAGAAAAATCTAAACCAAATAAACAACACACATAGGAGGATAAAGTAACTTCAGAATCAAGGACAGGTCTTGGTTTTCCATCACTGAAGGCAAAGTGAAGGATGGCAGTCATAGAGCTAGTGATATTTGAGAGGAATAACTCTTTATTCATATTATGCCTTCAGGCTTTGAAGCATTTGGTAGAAAGAAGTTATGGTGTAGCCAGGACTTGACAGAGCCAAGACAGGCAGATAAATGGGAAATAGATGGCTAGGAAAGTCAGTCAAGGAAGATATAGAAATGGGTGTCATCAGAGGAAAAGTGATGGTGAATGTAATCCTGTATATCCATAGCCAGAAGCCTATAAGATACTTTCATAACAGACTCAGGATATATTATCTGGAGTATTTTCAATAGTTCAATCAAATGCCAAAGCTAGATCTTAGTATTTCACATTTTTATGAAGGCCTAAATATGACAAAAGTCTCAAAATCATTGCATGTAATAGCCAGTAGAATTCAGATTGGAATACATTTTACAATCATGCAAAAAAAGTGACCTTGAGCCAACACATTTTTGTTATAGCCATATTCACTTAACAGATTATAGACAGGGTGACATTGGTCTTTTCTGTCTGATGCAAAGACTTTTTGCTAAAAGCAAGAAAGGAGACAGAAACTGAAGCCGAGAGAATGTGACTTGTCAGAGGTCAGGGAAGAATTGGTGTCGTATACATGATTAAAGTCTGCAATTCTTGGTGTCCTCATCTACAATCAGTGGATAATACCTTGCTCAGAAATGACTGAACAAGCCCTGTAACAACAGGGAAATACTTAGAGATGACTGGTTTGTAGGTAATACAGCACAAGCATTCAAAAGGCATCTAAAGCTCAAGTGTTGCCTTGCACAAGAGCCAGTCGTGATGGATAATCTATACCAATAAGCTGAAGAGGAGCCAGGAACATTCCTGGGCACTGGATTTCAACTGTCATATTACAAACCTCTTAGATTGGCATTGACCTTGACCTAAGACAATTGTCCTTTTCCTTAACTTATTTTTGCACATATTTCAGTATTTATTACACACCTGTGCCCCTGGGAAGTTTGGATGTGGCTATTCTCTTTTGGAGGCTAAGAAATTTTAATAATGAGAAAGCAGGCTCTTATGTCCCAGCTGGTCTCAGTGGCAAAGATCATTCTGGGACACATTTAGCCAATGTGTCTTGATGTCCAGCAGTGACAAAGTGTGTATCTCCCCACACTCCTCCTGCAATGGTCATTAGGTCAGAGTTGGTAAAAGAGGCAGATCTTCTGAGAGAATCGAGGAATCACTTTTCACTGCACTTGCTAGTGTATAATTTCATTAGGAGTGACAGCTGTATATTCATGTACACCTATGTGTTCCCCAAATTAGCCTTTGCGCTACCCATTGGTCATATGCAAAAATAGACAACCATTTTCTTTGCATTGTTATGCAGAGATTCTTTGGTTGTTTCCAACATTAGGGTTATTATAGGAGGAATCCTCTGAAGATCATGATACAAGCTTCTCTGACACTAACACAAAGCCACAAGACACTTGTTTCTGTTTTTCCAGTTGTGTTTTGATGAGTCTTGTTTTTCTTCCTGTATGGCACGAATCATGTTTAGGGCATAAGGGCATCCTCAAAATGAATTGTTTTCAATGTCATGAAATGACCTAGCTTCACTTCAGGATGTAATCACCCACCAAAAGCCACAGTCATATTGTATATTCCTTTAAACTGTCTTTTTGAAAATGAGAGACATCCTGCAAATTTCTCCTCTTCTTTCCATCAAAAATAAAAAAAAAAAAAAAAAAAAGAAGAAAACACTTCTTGGAACTGCCAGAGGCTCCTGCAAAACCTTTGATTCTCTGGTTCCTTTTTGTGTGACCTTGTCTTTCTTGGTACACGTGATTCCTTCTCTACAGATCCTGTCACCTAGAGTGGCCATTCTGCACTCTTTGGTCCCATAGGCAGTACACTCCAAATCTCCACTTATTCCTCAGATCTTACTCTCCTGCTCATCCTCCCTCACTAATGACTGAAGCATATGATTGCATTATTTATGGAAAGTCTGTAAGAAATTCATGGGGAAACATGTTCTTGGACAAAATATCTGCTCCGAGTAATGTTCATTTTAAGCACCTATCAGACTCCATATGGGAAATGGAAAGGAGCATAAAACTGCAATTTACCTTGACTTCTTACCTCCTTATCTTTGTAATCTTAGGGAGGAGAAAAAAAATCCAGCTTTTTCTGACTGCAAGAGAAGAGATCACACACGTCTAAATACTAACCGTGTTCTCACACAGATCTTTTCTGCATCATTCAGCAAAACAAACTCTGGGTCACCAGATTCATCAACAGTGGTGCTATGATATTTTTCTGCCTTGGGGCACTGAGCTCAAAGCACTGAGATGAGTGGCAATATCTCTTAGTTAAGCCTTGTTAGTAATAGAAACTATTTTGAGTACCTAAGAAGGATCAGCCTGCTGCAAAATACTGACAAACAGTGAGAATATTGAGAATAGGAAGGGGATGTATGGTGGTTGTGAACTGTAAGATTCTGAGAAGTCTATGAAAGTACATTTGCAAACAACATTAGAAAAAATTGATTCTTTTGATTAAATATATAAATAAATTAATAGTTTCAAAGAAATACTTGCTGCGGTAAAAGACTACTTATGGGAAAACAAATCGGAATATAAATTCTCAAAAGGCAAACTGAATGGAAATTATGAGCATGGTAGAGTTAAATGAGAAAGAAGGGCAGAAATGCTGCTCCAGGTCATTTAGGATAGCAGAATCTGTGGAAGTATCTCTGTGAGGATGAGAATTCCCTTTGCAGTGAAGGACAAAACACCACAATTGTCTGAAATCTCACCACGTGGTGCAATACCCATCGTCAGCAGCAGAATCCCACAAAAGTTGTCCATTTATTGCATGTGTGCGAGTTTAAGTTCCGAAACCGAGTGGAGGGGAATTCTAGGAGTGAGTGGCTGAAAATGTATCGCCAAGCACGTAAAAGGCAGATTCAATATCTGTGAACATTATTTTGTTAATCTGTTAAAGTAACCCTGGCAAGTCAACAAGTTAGAACAGAAACAAAGAAAAGCAGTATTTTTTTTTCTTTTACTTCTTCTTAAAAATTCAGTGGTCCTGGCACTGTCATTGCTTCTTGCAAATAAAGGCCCTCCACACCTCATTTACACTTACTAGTGCAGTGCCTGTGGCAGAGGGAATAGCTGGCCCTGGAGGATTAGGAAGACAGACTTGCCAAAAATCACTGTTAAACTGTTGGACAAAGTAAGATTCTGTTGTTTTCTCAAAATTTGCCTAATGCATCACCATTCACATTATAAAAGTGAATTACAGTGCAAAAGTTCACTTTCGAAATCATGAATTTTGTCATAATTCCCATGTATAAAGTTAGATTTCTTTATAAATGAGTTTGCATGATATATACCAATGCCAATGCCGTTTCTACACACAATTATTAATACAGAATGTAAAGGAGTAAACTTTCACAGTAAAGACAGTTTCATTAACAAAAAATTCCTCTTAGTCATAGAATCATAGAATGCTTAAGGTTGGAAGGGACCTGTAGAGGTCATCTAGTCCAACCCCCCTGCACACGCAGGGTCGCCTAGAGCATGTGGCACAGGATGGTATCCAAGCGGGTTTTGAAGATCTCCAGAGAAGGAGACTCCACCACCTCTCTGGGCAGCCTGTTCCAGTGCTCTGTCACCCTCACTGGTAAGAAGTTCTTTCTCAAGTTCCTGTGGAACTTTTGGTGCCTCAATATGTGGCCATTTCCTCTAGTTCTATAGCTGGCTGCCCCTGAGAAGAGGCCGACCCCATCCTCTTCGCTCCCTCCCTTGAAGTACTTGTACACACTGATCAGGTCCCCTATGAGTCTTCTCCAGGCTGAAGAGGCCCAGCTCTCTCAGCCTTTGCTTGTAGGGCAGATGTTCCAGGCCCTTAATCATCTTTGTAGCCCTGCACTGGACTCTCTCTAGCAGCTCCACATCCCTCTTATATAGAGGAGCCCAGAAGTGGACACAGAACTCCAGGTGTGGTCTGGAGTATTCTTCCAAATTTAGCTGTTTCTCTTAAAGAAGACATATTTCTCTAATATATCTGACATCATTACCAAATACAAAAATTTAATTGTTATTTATAATTTCCCAGGATTTGGTTTTACGCTTGAAATATGAATATTCAATGTCTTCCACTTGGTTAATAATAAAAAATGTTATAATTATAACTACATTCAGTCATCATTGTGGTTGTGAAATACAATAAACGTGAATATTTAACAAAAAACTAGTATTACTTAAAATAATTGTAGATTTGAACTATTGATTTGAGCATAACCTGTTCTTGATGCACAGAATTAAAAATATCTTGAAAGGTACTCTTTTTTTTTTCTCTGTCTCTTAAAAAGAATAAGGTAATAACAATCTTTCTAAAGTAAATGCCCTAAATTGAAATGATGTTAAAAAAAGAAGAAAAAAGTGCTCAATCTAATTTCCTATTTTACTCACCTAAAGCAAGTAGATTTCTACCCATTATGTATGTAAAAATAAATATATTGCTCTCCCAGCCTCAGGAAATAATGATACAGTAAAAAGAAAACGCATGTACCTGTAGCACAGATCACTTGGCTACTTCAGAACTGTAGCATAATCCATGGCTAATTAATAACTGTTCTCCTCATGTGTGCTCCAACTACGTACCATTGTTTCAGTTAGATAAAGGTGTCATTACTCTTGGTTTCTTGTTGAAGTCACAGCCCTGCTAGTATCTATGGCCCTCTGTTACTGAGTTAAACTGCAGAATATGGTGCTGAAGATTCATAATTCACATTTTGTTCTGTGTTATTAGACAAAAGGGTAGGAAAGGGGGGAGTTTGAGTGCATTCATAAATCCTATAAACTGAAGATTATGCTGGTAACATTTTTGTGATGATGATCTAAACTGGGTAGTCAGATTCCTGAGCTTCCTCTTCTTAAAGAATCTGTCTATGCTCACAGTGAAACCACCAACCAATAATGAGCTGGAGCAATAGTCCTAATTCATCAGCCACAAGGCTTACCTCTGAGCATCCGTTCAGATAGCCTAAGGGCATGTGGTACCTTACGATGCCTCTCTGCGGCTGTCAACACTTGCCAGCTTTGCAGCCTGTGATTTTAGCTCCAGTTAGTCTTGGGTGTGCTTGCCATCAGGGCATCTGTCACACTGAAGTCCCATTGATGGCTCCATGGTGACAAGATACTAGATTTGTGTTAATCACGAAGCAAAGTCAGCAACTGCAGGAGAAGGGGAGACAACATTAATCACATGCATAGGTCTCTTGCTGAATACAAATGGATGCAAAACCACTGTTAAATTGTTTTCTGTAAGCTGTCTTCAATCAAAAAGTCTTCCTTAGCTCTCTTCCTTACCTCTCCATTGGTGGCCCTCTACCCATCAGGCAACCCCTCTTTCAAACAGTGCATGAGATGCTTTCTGTAAGTCTTTTCATCTAGTAGGATTAAGATGGAATCACATCATGCTCAGTGTTGTATTATTCTGCATAGGCATTTCAATAAAATAAAAGCCAACTCTAATAGAAAACCAGTAGTCACTGAGAAACACCTGCAACAAATCAAAATCAGATAAAACATGAAATCAGCAAGCACCTCAAATGCTTAGGAAGATATGCAAATGGTAGAGGAGCTACAATCAGAGCCATTGCAAAATCACAAGCAGCAGGATGAACGGACGGGGTTTGTAATCTAGTCATCACGCAATGATTTTCTTCCTGCTGCATAGCTCGTTAATTACAAATCTATCAATTACGATGCTTGAAAAGCCCTGCCTCCCTAGTACTCCATGAACATTTTTAAAGCCCAAGTGCCACTCATCTCCTAGCAGAGAAAAGAATAACAACTTTGCAGACTGGAAGTTTAATGCCACTAGCCAGCACTGCATTGGCATCCTGATGGGGAAGAAGAGCCTTAATTTAAACAGATTTTGACCTGGATTCAACCCCTTGCATTGCCACAAAATTTTTCTCTTGTTTTAGTCTGGTTTTGTAATTTCTCTGGGAGAAATCAGAGCCTGTAGAGATTAATGGCAACCTCCCTGCCTTGGTTCCCAGACAGAGAAATGGAGATGGCACCCAAGGGTATTGTATAAAGAAATTTGGGCTAAGTATATACCCTAATTAACAGATGCAAAGCTCCTCTGCAAAGATCGGTGCATTTAGTCATAAGTGAAACAGCTCCTGAATATGTTGCACAGCTCATAAAGTGCTTTGGGATTTGGAAAGTGAAAATTTACATAAATCGATGCGTCTTCATTCTATGATAGAGACCAAATTACATACTTGCATTCAAAGTCTGAAACTGGAGAAAAATTGTGCAGGATCATTTCTTAACTCTCTTACGAATGCAGTGCTCCCTTGCTTGTAGCATTCTGTTTATGGAAGCATAGTTGCTTGGAAAGAAGAATCCCTATTTCATTCCCCTCTGTCAAGAACCACCATCGTTGCTTGGGCATCCTCAGATTCAGCAAGCAGATGTGCACTTCCCTCGAGCTGAGCTCTGAGGATTGACAGACTATAGTAAACATCTACTCAGCATGTGCATGGGAATCTTTTTGATAGATGAGTGAAGAAAATGGGTAATGCGTATTCAAGAGGGACAGGAAATAGCAGTTCTGAAAAGCACTATCGAGACTCTTTGAGTGTTCCTTCAGCAAGTACACAGTTTATAGCAGGATTTCAGTAATGATCCTCCATCTAATTAGTGTCCGCAGTAAAATAATTTGTTTTATTTCCTGACACTGAGGTCAGGAAGAATTCTCTATGTGTAAACTGCTTCCTAAGTGCAATTTGTATTAAAGACAAAAAGGAAATACTTTGAGCTTTGTATAAATTACCCAGCATCAGTCAACTTGCATTCAGGGGTTTATTGCCTAATAGTTTTTAACTTGACTTGATTTTACCATTATGCCCTATGATGGACAAATTAGTGTGGTTATTGACCAGGTGGCGGATTTTTTTATTCTTTTGCACTCTTAAATTGCTTTGAATTTGCCAAACTACATCAGATTTTGCTGAAATACTGATCTGAAATTCACTGTCTCCCCGTTCCCCTGTGATGCCCTCCCAAGTTTTCTGCATGTGTGTTTCTGTGTGCATAAATAAAATAGGGAAAAGAGCCAAATTTGCAGTTTCTCTTTCACATACACAACACCCTGTCCTCAGATATCCTCTGTTGTTGACATCTCACTGGGATGATTCTAAGAAATTTGTTTTCTTGTTTTACATTTAAGTAGGATTTTCAGTGGAAGATTTCATGATGCACATAAGGTGAGTAAGAAAATGGTGCCTCATTTCTTAAATAACAGATCAATCAAAATGAAACAGCCTGAAATACTCTCATAAGAAAATGTAGCAAATCAAAGACAGAAACTGAGAGCTGAAGACTGTATTTCCTCTCTTCTAGAAATAATTAGTAATAGAAGAAATTTCATTTTAAACAAGGGACGACTGACTTAACACCCTTTGTTTTCTGCCATTTCTAGCATGAGAGTGAGAGAGCTAATATCTTCCCAAGGTTAAAATATGGCATCTGAAGCATACTTTCTTCTTATAATCTAATAATTTCTGAAGTCAATGGTAAGTCTTTCATGGACTCCAGTGAATGCAAGAGCAGACACTTGCTGTCAAAAGTAAGATTTACGACTAATGTCTAACATGAATAACTGAATGTCTGCATCCACAATGAGTCCTTCTGATTGTAAACCAATTGTCATTTTCACCTTATCATTGCAGATATCTCAGAAAGCATATTGATCCTTTAAGTTTCTTCTAAATTTGAATCTCACAGTCCATTTCTACAGTGGGAAGATATCACCTAAAATCACATGAAAAACATTTCAAAGAAAAAATAAATGCAGGTCTTTCCCACCCTGAATTTTGGTCTTGTCCATGCCAAAAGAAACATTTTTTTCATTATATTCTTCACAAATAAGAAAAAAAAGGCTGGACACTGAAAGCACTCTGTCCTGCTGCTTGCCTGACCAAAGCGTAGAGTACCACAGAGCTGTTGAAGAAGAAAAGTCTCTTCAGTGGTGATACAGAACTGAGCAATTGGATGTCAGAAGCAGCTTTTCTTTATTGCAGTTGCTAGCCAGCGTAAGTGTAATGGTTAAAATGGATTTTAATGTAACCCCAAGCAAATTTTCTGATAAGCAACAGCATTGTATTGTCACCCTAAATCTTGCTAATAGGTCCTTACTCGTTTAAGTTGTCTGAATATTGAATTTGTGACCTATTCATCAGGTAGTAGCTGAAATGAAAAATATCTCTTTTCCCATGACCAAAGTAAACTCTCATTTAGTTTCTCCTACTCATAATCATTTGGACAACAGCCATAACCAAGAACTTCTCTTCCCTTTGGGGTAAACCACTTTCTAGTCAGCAAAGTATAGAATTGAACTGCTTTGTTCTTTTTATATGTAAATTTGTACTTGGAAAATCATCAACTAATTATAGTCTGTTTGGGTTCACATGGTCTCTGTGCCAAAAGTTATATTTGTATGCTCATTTGGCTTCTCTATGTCTATCCAAAAAATGATACATCTCTCTCTATACATATATATATATATATGTGTGTGTGTGTGTGTATGTAGTACTACTGCATACTAAAAGGCTGAGGTGGGAGACTCTGACCACAGCACGGAATTCATGCATGAAATGCTCTGAAATGGGGATTTTGCTAAAAGCTCTCTACTCTCATCACATCAGCACTGAAGCACCTGATTTATAGCTATGCTTTCCTTCAGGAAAAATCCTTATAATCACCAGCCCCATTAAGTTTAGCTTCCTGTTAAACTTAGCTAATGCACATCTCAATATGTGAAATTTCTGACTTTTATCAGCAAAAGTAGACCTGGATTTGACATGCAGTCCCTGATTCTTGGAAAGAAGACTGTTACAGCTATTCAGACAGCCCTTTGCTTTTGATAGCACACACTAAAAGAAATCTTCCCCTTTACCATCTCACAACTGTGTATTCTTCACCTTCATCCACATTTTGTGTCTAAATCCTTTCTTAAATATTTTGGGGATTTTTTTGTCATTTTGTGATTTATTTATACCAAAATATTGACAGAACTTTTCTCTCTATCTGGAGATTTTAAAAAATAGGACAAGAAAAACACCTAAAGGGTTTGGGCCTGGACTTGAGTCATTTCCTGTAGGACTAATATCCTCTTGAATAAAAAAAAAAAACCTCCTCTTTGAGAGCTCAGAGCAAGTGACCACAGTGCTCCCTAGCTGCATACCCAAGCTAAGCTTCTTAATACCAATACCAGAGAATCAAGCAGCAGAAGGACATGCATGGAATTTTTTGATTCTTCTCAATTATATTTTTTTATCCTGACAGTTGGATAGATAGCACTTTTCCAGTGATTTGAAAGACAACGGCGAGCGGTGACTGATTACATTGCAGAGAGCTGTTGAACTGAGCAAATACTACTGAGAAAAAAAAGCTGTGTAGGCTTGCTTTCTTATTTATTTATTTATTTATTTATTTATTTATTTATTTATTTATTTACTCACTCAGTGAAAGAGACCAGATGTGGCATTCTCTGGCAAAATAAAGTTTTAGGATGCAAAGCTGAGAAAAATGTTCTCAATGAAGTGTAAGCTCAACTGACCACCAAGTTTCAGATGCAATTACAAACTGATATCTCAGGCACAGATCTTGAAGAAGTTGACAGATCTTTTTAATTTCATGAAACCCAGGCGATTTCACAAACATATATACTGAATGCACACATCATGCATACAGTTCTACAAGGGTTTGACGTGAAGCCAGACACAACAAAGATTTGCTTTGCTTTGTTATTTTCAGGTCTAAGTCCAAACAAAAGAAGATTAAAACCAGATAAAATATTCACATGTACTCCTAAAACTAGAAGTGTTTTAGGAATTGCATAAAAACAGCTCCGTGGGATGACTGATTCAGTGTAATGAAATCAAATAGAGAGACACAACTACCAGCTGTAAGAGCATCTCTACTCTGCACTGTTCTAAATTAAATGCATTTTAGCAGGTACCTCACAGTGTCCTGGTTATCACAAGCACAGGATAGTATTCTTACTGAAGTAGTTGATTGGTTGGAGTATTCAGCACCTGCAGAAATTGGACTGCTTGAATTCGATTTTCTGATGCTATAGACTGGTTGCTCACAACATCATTGTAAACTCAGGAAAGATGTTGTCAGACAGATGAATCCTGTTTGGGGTTTTCTAGTATTCTTCCAGGAGTATGGAGAGATATTTCTATTGAATTCCATAAACAGACTGGATGTTCTTTAGATATTACGATCCGTCATGGAGAATTATGTTTATGAATGCTGCCTGGCCCTTTGTCCACCCAATCTAAAGTAGGGCTGCCAGGTCCTATTGCAATAAGAGAAAAGATCACCTTGTGAAATCTGCTCTGGATCCAGACATCTGATTCCATCTTCTCTTTTGGGGGAGCAGTTATGGTAGTACATGACAGGAGAGGAGGCAGGAAGAACAGAACTGATATTGTGGTTAAATGGCTGCTTCAGCATGTTGGTGTAATTCCTACAACTGTATGATCATGGTTCATGAATATCTACTGCAATCAGAAGTTGCTGGCCCATGGATTGGGTGCATTGCATTTTACACACTTTAGGTGAGATAGAGAGAGGTGTTCATTGATTGAGTCCTGGTATTTTAAGTGATGCTATATTTACAAGATAAATTAGAGATTTGTTAGACAGCAAGCTAAGTAGCTGTCTGCAAATCGTATATTTATTAGGCATGACTCTTTTAGAGTCATTAGAAGTTGAAAAGAAAGGCTCTGTAGGATGTGAAGGGGAGCTTAGAACTGCTCAGGGACTACAACAATGTGTCTAAGCAACAGTCACTGTTAATCACAGTTCCCAGGTTACAATCCTTGCATATGAAGTTTCAGAGATATTTCCAAACATTGACATTATTATACAAATGGATAAACTGGGGTACAGAAAGGCTTAATAAAGTTCCCAGCAATTCTTTCAGCATCAGCACTATTGGAAGAGGCAGAGAACAGGGTAAATCAGATTTCCATTCTTTTTATTCAGTTGATAGATAGCACATTGTATTTGCTGCATGGAATTTCTAGAATTCAATGTAATGGTGTTTAGAAGTTAAACTGGAGACCATTTTATTTCTATTTCTGCCCACTTTGACATAATAATAACAACTTTCATTTGCTCTCTTGAACCATTTTTGAGTTTTCTTAAACTTGGTGGTGCTCAGCCTCTGTGGTGGCAGCTAGGTGAAGGGATGACATGATACTGCCATAAAAAACAGGGTGAGAAAAAGAACAGAATATTCTGAATCCAGAGGGACCAAGTCAATTAAAAAGTAATTATCAGCACTGGAACTGGACCAGAATGCTGAAGAAAAATCCAGGAAAGAACAGAGTTTTGTCTCCTTTCTTAATGCAAAAGCAGTTCTAGCTAAACAATAGCTCATGGTGAATAGGAAAAGACTGTAATTGTGCTTCCTATACAGTTTATTTCCCCTAACCAGAAGCTATCAAGTGCATGATTATTGGATCATTTTGTTTTTCTGAGGCCAGTTTATCTGGTATGATTACCACCTGAGAGCTTTGCGTGGACAAATAGATTTCATTAACATTGGGTTACTCCTTCTCATCACTGAATTTACAGCAGTTCATCGCTGAAGTTATTGAAATTAGGCACCAGATGTAATGGACTTTAGGGTGTCTGTAGCTTATGAGGAAGAGTAAATGTAAATGAAATGAGGAAAACATGAGGAAATCCTCTGACACACACTAATTCTGAAACTGTGATCAGTTTCAGAACAGGCTGCCCAGAGAGGTGGTAGAGTCTCCTCTGGAGATCTTCCAAACCCGCCTGGACATCACCCTGTGCCACATGCTCTAGGAGACCCTGCGTGTGCAGGGGGGTTGGACTAGATGACCTCTAGAGGTCCCTTCCAACCTTAAGCATTCTATGATTCTATAGTAAATCCCAGTGATTCTTCTGACCATGGATGTATTTCAGACTAGACCTTTTTCCTGTCCAAATTACATTGAAGTAGTCAGAGCCAAGATACAGCAGTTGACTATAACATGATGTTTGACCTTTAGCAATCAATCTCTAGCATGTCTGATGGCACTGTTGTAGAAGTCAAGTAGGTATAGTACTCCACACAGAAATGGGTTGGAATAGCACATGTGCTTATGATTAATCAGAGCTGAGCTCAAGTGTCCAATCAAGCCACAACCAGCAGATTTCATCTGCTGTCATTAGCAGAAGGGAGCGAACAAAGCATAGTAAAGCTTAATATATAACCTTTGAATTATTCTGAACATCACAACCAATAATTACCAAAGTTAAGGAGGTCAATTGATTGTTCACAGCGTGAGCTGAAATGCTACTGTCCCATGTCTGACAGAAAAATGTCCTTATAAGGAGACTTCTGGAGTTAAATATCTATATGCTCACACTGTAGATAGGATTGTGTCCATTAAATGGTCTTTTTTCTATGTCACAGCAGAAGTCACAGCAGAGAGTATTCTCCTGTTGCGATTCTGAATTCTCAAAAGGAGAACACTCAACAGTTTGGTCAAATAAACACTGAAATGGTAAAGTTCCTCTAAATGCACCATTACTATGTCTGGACAACATCTGGAAAATGTTGAAATTGGGTAAAATTCTAAAACGTAAGCTGGGAGAGGAGGAAAACACCATAGGATGCATGATCAGTATATGAAGAGAGTCATAGCAGGTGAATTTGACTGGTCTAACTCGAATAAAACATTTACCTAGAGAACATCAAATAGCAAGAACAGATAGATAAATGTTTTTGCAGTTTCTTTCTTCAACTCCGTACTGAACTAAAATTACACTCTCTTGCTTATCTTGAACATTTTTTTAAATTGAGATATGCAAAGTTTAGTTTCAGTCTATTTCCTCTTTTTTATACAACTTCTATGATTAAGACCACTGTCCTGCAGCAGACTTTACTGTGATATCCCAGCTTGAAGAAGACAGCTGAGAGACACGGCCATATGAGAGGTCATATCCATACTCTTTTTGATAATGGGTAGCATGGGCACTGTGGGTTCTCTCTGCACAGAAATAGGAAACCAAAGGGCAGGATGGTAGACAGAAAAAGCAGAGGATAAGGCCTGGCTGTTGTCTGACCTGTTAGGGTCAATATCTATATAGCTGTGCTGTCCTGCAGTCAATGAACCAGGAAGTCAAGAGTGACAAAGCAAACTTAAGAAAATGGTTGCATTTCATACATAAAAGGTAAAAAAGAAAAGTCAATGAAAAAATCCTCATCACATGGCCATATAAAATTGGTTGTATGAGGTTAGATCAAAGATCCCTCTGTCCAGGCCTCCTGTCCCTGGAAATGAGATGGAGCAGATGCCTGGGGAAGGGCATAGAAAAGAGAAAGAATGTGCTGATACTCTTTCTGGGACACTCTGCCAAGCCCTGGCTCTTCATGGGAGATTTTATTTCCCTCTGGATGATTTTGTCAGATCTAGAAGCTAAAATTGCTAATTCAAGTGTAAAATAGGAATTTTAAGGTTAAAGGTAAATCTACCTGTGGAATCTTTATAGAAGCGTCTGCAATTTTGTTGCTCCAGTAAAAGCAATCAAATATGAACTCACAGTTCCTATTGAAATCAATTTGATTTATGCATGAGTGTTTGAGGGCAAGATATGCCCCTGTGAAATTTTCTCATCAATATATAAAAGCAGGTGCCTTCCCAGAAAAACAACTCTATTTACATCTCTGGGATACTGGCAGAGTCATTTTTTGGCTTAATCTTTTCCAGGACACTGTTATATTAAAAACCTATTCAGCAGCATCTATAGGAGTAATAATATCTATCATCTAAAACCACTTTACTTCCATTACAGGTGATAGCATTTTCTTATATACATATATTACATTTAATTCTAGGTATCTATGATATTTTTTAGAGAAAATTTAAATGGTAGAATTACTTTACCAATCAATGAAATGGACTTTTGGGGATGAAATGCAACAGCTGTTGAACATCACAAGGCAATATCATTGAATAATTTAGATCAAAAATTGGAAAAGAAAGGAATATTTAGGAATATTTATTCAGTTGAAACTCCAGATGGAATTTAGGAAGACAGATTGTCATTCCAAGTAATGTTAAAATTTAAATATATATATATATATATAAAAACCTTACTCATTTTCTGCAATATTTTTGCTCTCTCATAAAGTCCTGTAGAATACTGGATTGCAATATAATATTGTCCATTACAAAATAAATCACTCTAAGTCTAGACAATTCTCTTCCCTTTTCCCTCTTCCTTATGCTTTCTTAAGGCACTCATTGGAGTGCCTTAAGATTATGCCAGAAGACACAAGGATATATGAATATTGCATCAGGTTATAAGCTAATTTTCCTTTCCTTTCCTTTCCTTTCCTTTCCTTTCCTTTCCTTTCCTTTCCTTTCCTTTCCTTTCCTTTCCTTTCCTTCCCTTTCCTT
>PTEX01000236.1:771320-907163 GCA_003342815.1 Eudromia elegans | reverse complement strand
CCTTTCCTTTCCTTTCCTTTCCTTTCCTTTCCTTTCCTTTCCTTTCCTTTCCTTTCCTTTCCTCAGGCAGTGACTAGTATCAGTTTTTTTGTTGTTAATGCTAGACATAAAAAAAAATAGTGCAAAAATGTCTTATGTGCAATCATGGAACAAGCTATTGTAAAAACTTTCTCCTAATCCCCAGGAGTGAGCTATTGCTTTATATTTACTGTATATCTGCTTTATAGGTCAGACCTCTGTAATGTGTCTGTGAACATTTTCATAAACAGTATAAAATCACTGGAATGACAGATTTTTGTAGCCAATTAGCATGTTCTGTATAGTCTTTATTTATGTTACTGTTGATTCTTTAGGTATGTACAACATTGTCTGATGAGAACTTCAGTAAGCAGTTTTCTTGTATGCATCATGGATGCTAGCAGAGCATGCTGTAGCTTGATATGCCTAAAAAGAACTTTGACTCTGAAATTCAAATGGAAACGTGCCCTGGAAAATGTGATGCTATATTAGATCATCAATTAGTGAGACCAGTTTTAGAGCACTAAGAGCTTCTGCTGGTCTTACTCAACCTGTGTTGCTCTGACAGGAAAGGGCACATCTTTAGTCCCAGAACTTCCAGTAACCAGGTCTATATCCTGAAAGTTATTTAGGTAGTCTTAAAACCTTGAGACATGGAAAGTTGTGCATTATGGATTCTTAGAAGACATGGGAGTAGCAATGGAGCGTTAAATCAAAGAGGGGCAAAAAAAAAGTACTTTTTTGAAAAATAATGTACTTTTTTTTAAAGAAAGCATCCAAAATAATTGCACAGAAATTTTGAAGAGGGAAAGACGGAGAGTATATGGAAAAGGGTAGACAATGATGAATTGTAGAGTTATTTGTGCCATACTGAAATCCTAACTTTCAAAACTTGCCACATTGATGCACTTGAGATTTATGTGTGCAATGCAATGTTGGACTTCATCAGAAAGACCTGATTCAAGATTTTCTGAATTCTTTAGCTGATAAGGATCATTCCAATGGCCTACAAACTCCATATGTATATCTGTGTCTAGGTGTGGAAATAACTTGGCAGTTAATGGGGATGAGTCTGTGAAAGAGGGCCCTCCTTAGTAGTATGTTGAACTGTCAGTTGGCCAAACCAAGGTGGTGCCGAGTCACAGTCCAATGGCTTTGGCACATGGGGGTCTTGGTCCTGCAGGTGAGAGGTGCACTCTATTTGAGGTGCTGAGCTACCAGGAAAAGAGCTGTTGTAGGAGGTGAGAAGCCTGGATAATATCAAGGATGATAAAAAAAAAGAGCATGAGAGCTTCTTTGCAAATGCCCTGGAAAGGTGGGGACCAAACCCTATTTTGTACAGGAGGTGGAACAGCTACAGATATGGAGTCATAATGGAGACGGCTGGAAGTTTATGACTTCTACTAGCAGGAAGGATTGTTCTCTCTGCCTGCAGATGACAGGTGTGCACTTAGATGTGGTTTTCTGCATTTACAGTTAAGGAGCAGGGGGGTCATGGAGGACAAGTTAAACATGCATCAATGTAGTCCTTGCTGGTTAAGAAGACTAGCAATATACTGGGCTGTATTAGTAGGTATTGCCATGAAGTCAAATATGGAGCATTGTGTCCAGTGTAGGGTTCACCAGTACAAGAAAGATATGGACATAATGGAATGATTCCAGTAGAGGCAACAAATATGTTTTAGGGGAATGGAGCACATGATGTAAAAGGAGATCTCAAGAAAAGGTGGATTTTCTCAGCCTTAGGAAAAGAAGGCCAAGGGGAAATCTGAAGTCTAGAAGTACTTGATGAGAAGATGTAGAGGAATCAGAATCTTCTCAGAGATATAAAGCAACAGGATGAGAGCCGAACTGCAAAATGGGAAATTCTGATTAGATATAAAGAAAAAAAAATCACCATAAGGATAGTGAGATACTGAAACCAGACTCGGAGAGGTTGTCACATCTCTGACCTTGAAGATATTTAAAACATAGTACGATCTGAGAAAGCTGACCTAACTTCCAAGTTAGTTGTGCTTTGAGTAAAAGGTTGAACAAGATAACGACACAAGGCCCCTTCTAAGCTAAATTATCCTATAATTACATCAGACCTAAACTAAAAATATATTGTAATATGAAAAGTTATAGGAACAATCCAAATATTGAGTCTGTAAGCACTGGCTGAAAGCAAATACTGTCCTCAATAATAGAAAAAAAAATAATTCTAAAGGTAACTTTGGCTTTATTTTCCCAAACTTGTCATGTTGGCATCCTTCTGACTCATCTAATTTCTATGAAAATATACTTCAGAAAAAGATGTATTGCATTCTGTATAAAAGATAAATACTTTTTAAAAGGACTGTGAGATTGTGTAAATAAACCTGCTAAAGAGGTTGAAGAGCTCATATCACATGTTTTTTATTGGTATCTGTCACAAGCCTGGATTATGTCTGGAAATACTTAAAAACTACTAGAAATGACTGAGTTAATTTTACAAGAAAAATAATTGACTTAATTCAGAGTGAAACCGACAAAGGCTGTTGATGGTAGTAGTGTAAATGTGGAAAAGAAGCCTTACTGGATGAAAAGCCTTAGAATTTGGGAAATGCAGAGGTGAATGAGAAGAGCACGAGGAACCTCAAATGCTGGGGATCAAAACAAGCTAAGTAGGATGTATTGGGAAAATGAGATAAACCACGATGGATTCTGCCATTTTGCAAAAGTTTCAAGCACCGCTCTTACATGTTGCAGGGGACAACACAATCTGCTCATAAGGAGGCAGAAAGACTTGCAAGACAAGATGAATTGACTACCAGCGTGAAACCAAATGGGACATTTATAACTTTTAAGATAGACATTAATGCAGAAACCTTTGTGTTGATGGAAACACAAACTTCAATAGCAGAGCTGCAGATTTTAAAAGGTAAATAGGTTAAATGTTGATTTTACAGAAGAAAGTTTGTATTCTCTAAAGGCATATTCGTCTTAGCCTTAATGTTTGTAAAAATAGGAAAGATGCAATCTGTAGTGGCATTAAGATAAAGAAAAAATATTTTGGTTTAAAAGTGCATCTTACTGATGTTCTCAGTAAAGCTATTTTTGTCAAATGTGAGAACTGGAGTTTTTAAAAGCATATCCCTTGGAACAGGTAAGCCACTAGCATGATAAATGAGGGACCATAATCTTTCACACCTTATGAAAAGTAAGGGTTAAAAGTGAAGGTGCACAGGTTGTTTGCATGAGGAATTACAGAACAATGACAAAAAGAAGTGATGCACTGATTGATGCACAGGAAGGAATATCAGGGCCCATCTAAGACCTTAAATAATTAAATAATTATATTAAAGAATATATTTTTCCCTGTTTAGTATGTTATGATTCACAGGGCTCTTGGTAGATGCTTTGAGAAAAATAGACTTTATGTCTATATCTTTGCAAATTCAACATAGCGGGTTCAGGACACATGCTTTCCCCAAGACACTGTTGGGGTGTTTTGAGGCACTCAAGGTATTTCATTTTATAAAATGTGATCCTCTGAAAGGTTTCATTGGTGGAAGCATGATCAAGGGCCCCAGTGTGTTTAGTCGTGAGTCAGACAAATTAACAGAAAGCATAAACAATAAAAATATGAATACTACATTCAAAACAATGTTGCTACAGCAAGGTACACTGAGTAGATCATCACAGGTTTGAGGCCACCAGTCATATAGACAAGGAAAGAACACACAGAGTCCTTGGAAGAGTGAACATTAGAACAGACAGTTAAGCTAATCTGAAAGCTTCTGAGCACCAGACTAGCCTGAACATGTTTTCATTGGCATTGGATACCATCTTAGAGGTTGAAAACCCTGAAAATTAAAGCTACAAAAAACATAACGTCTTGAACCAGTACAAAACTACAATTACCTCCAAAGACATTTTTGTTAAGGTGTGATCATTAGCATGCATTTTCCATTACAGGCAGTCATAAACCTGCATATCATTACAAACAAATAACAGGTAACTCTTTGACTTTATTTTATGAGAGCTAAGATACTCTCAAAGCTTGCTGAACAAGGTAAAATCATAGGTCGTGCTATCATAAAGAGTCTGACAGAGCAGGATAAATTTGCTTATGCTGAATGGGGGAAAGAAAGAGAAAGGTCTGTTTGTTCCTTATCAACTGCCCCAAAATCACTGAACCCAGAAGATGTTGTCAGAGGACAGGAAGTCTAGCTCTAATGGAGATGAAATTCTTCTCAGAGTAACACCTTCGTCGACGATGCAAGTTAGGGACCACTTCCTGGTGCAGTACCAACATGGGATCATGTAACGTGGGAGAGGCGTGTCCTCTTCCAGCTTGTCAATACTATTACAGTCTCCAGAGGGCTGTGCTGCCATTCAGAGGGACATGGACAGGATGGAGAGTTGAGCAGAGAGGAACCTCACGAGGTTAAACAAGGGCAAGTGCAGGGGCCTACACTTGGGGAGGAATAACCCCAGGCCCCAGTACAGATTAGGAACTGGCCTGCTGGAAAGCAGCTCCACAGAGAGGGATTTGGGAGTCCTGGTTGACAACAAGTTAACCATGAGTCAGCAATGTGCCCTTGTGGCCAAGAAGGCCAATGGGCTCCTGGCTGCATCAGGAGGAGCGTTGCCAGCAGGTCGAGGGAGGGGATCCTGCCCCTCTGCTCAGCTCTGGTGAGGCCACACTTGGAGTACTGGGTGCAGTTCTGGGCTCCCCAGTACAGGAGGGACGTGGAGCTTCTAGAGAGGGTCTAGCATACAGCAGTGAAGATGATCAAGGGACTGGATAGATGTATCATATGAGGCGAGACTAAGTGAGCTGGGCCTGTTTAGCCTGGAGAAGACTAAGAGGGGGTCTGATCAGTATGTATAAGTATCTGAGGGGTGAATGTAGGGAGGAGGGGGCCCAAGTCTTCCCGGTGGTGACCAGTGACAGGACAAGGGGTAATGAGAATAAATGAAAACCCAGGTAGTTCCATCTCCATGTGAGGAAGAACTTCTTTCCTGTGAGGGTGACGGAACTGTGGAACAGGCTGCCCAGAGAGGACATTGAGTCTGCTTCTCTGGAGATCTTCCAAACCTACCTTGACATGGCCCTATGCCCTGAGCTCTGGGTGTCCCTGTGTGTGCAGGGAGGTTGGACTAGATGATCTCTAGAGGTCTCTTCCAACCTCAACTATTCGGTGATTTTTTGATCCTTCTCCCACCATTGTTCAGTCTCACACTCCTTTATGAGCCCTTCACTTTGTGAAATATCTGAAATTAGACTCAACTTTAGCAAGGCTGTGTCTTTATAATTAAGTGCCTGGTGTACTTTTACAAGTGCTTTACTGATGGAAATAGATTTCAATGTATAAAATATTTGGACAATATCCTCATTCACTGGAGCTAGTAACATAAGCATATAGCATAGCACGATACCTATCAAAGAAGAAAAAAGAATTTGAAAATCACATCTGACATCCACCCTGAGATGTCTTAAAGGGTGTTCAGATTTCAAAAGGCCATAGAGCATCTACCTATCTTTTCAGTTTGGGGACCTTTTAAGTGTATTAACTCGGACACTCAAAATAACTTTTTTTTCTTTCTTTCTTTTTTTAACATTTTGGCCAGGGTTTTACATTCTGTATCCAACTTATTGCAGCTGCAGTAAAAGAAGTCTGATATATTGGCTTGTCTGAATAGGGCTTGGGTATATAAAGTCATGAATATTGTGCTCACAAAAGGTTTCTTGATTACATGAAAAATACAGTGGCCAAAGAACAGAATGTTTAAATACTAGGTACCACAAAATGACTCAAATACTATGATGAATATACTGGAGCTTTTATGTGCGGGGAGGGAGAAATGTTGAGCCTATTCTAAAAGCTGTGATATCATGACTGAAGTATTTAGATCGGAATGAAAAACACTTTGAAAAAAGCTTCCTAATAGGCTTGGGGTTGCTTGGTCAGTCAGGTTGAGAGGAGATAGCTTTAGACTATTACTAATTCTGCTTTCAAAAGCTGTAGAAGTTTTGCTGTTGATCTTAATGGAATGGAATGCAATATTTCTGTGTGAAAGAAATGGATATGAACTACTTTTAAGAAGGTATTGTTTTACAGGAATACTGAACAAACAAGACATCCATTATAAGGGTTTTAAATCAGCTTTTGTCATCTAGGAATAGCAAGGAATCTTTATGATTAAGTAGGAGCTCTTCACTGACAGTTCTTCTCTCCTTCCTGTTTGAATGCTTAAAGAGACAGAACAAGATCCAGTAAAACTAAAATCACATCTGAAATCCTCAATTCAAAGTTTTAAGTGAGATGAAATTGTGCATAAGTCTTTTGCTAGCTTTCTGTACTGGAAGTAGCTTTCCACTCTTTTGCAACGGTAGGATTTTGATCCATCTCTGGCACAAAAAAAAAAAAAAAAAAAAAGTCATGAGTTTACAAGAAATGGAAATCCATCAAGACAAATTTAGTATCACATAGGGAATATATTATATCTATACTTTGTGTATAACTTGGTATTCAGCACTTGAGTTCCACACTGGTAGAATCTACTGGCCTGCTGTTTCTGTGCTTCCAAGTGAGGAGCTAGACAAGTCTCAGGGTATATTCACATTTCATACATAGACATTTCCCTTGCAGGCATCCAGAGTCAGACTTGGCTCCAGTTTAACACATTTCTTCTTGAATGATGTGCATGCTGGGGGCTTGATTCAGCTGCTTGGGTAGACATCTCACACCCTTTGTCATGCCCTGGGGTATCTCCTTCGGCTTCCATCTGCTCCTCCAGCAGGACACTTCTTATGTCATGTCTGCCAAACTTCAGTGCACATCTTGAATACCCTAGGCCATCTCAAATGCACAAGACAACCTGTCCTTGGGCAACTGAATTCAAGTAGCTGCCTTCACTGGCTACCATGAGCTTAGATACCCAGTGCAAATGTAGGCACGTATCTTTAGGAGCCCCAGTCTGTTACTGAATTGTCTTCCTGATAGTGAGTGAGATGAATTCTCTCCTGTCTCCAGAATCTCACCTGTAGCTCTTCTTATTTAAATTCAGACATCATAAATATAAGCAAAAACTTTTTGGCAACCCATCAGAGAATAATTGGTGTCTACCAGATGCTACTTTCTGCTCCTCAGCTAACTGTGGTCATTTCAAGCTGATTCCTGAATGCAAAGGGCCAGCAAATAGGGAGACAGAGGCTGATATCAGGCAAAAATTACCTAGACTTTTCAGTAAACATATGTCTCACAGTGACTTCTCGTTTTCTCGTTATTTAAACAGATATTGTTGAGTTTTCTCAGTGTTCAGAAATCTTTTGACAACTTGTAATGTGGTTAGCAAATGTGTTTACGGCTAGAGAATTAGGTGGGTTTGTTCCACGGTAGACACATATGATGGGAGGCATGGTTTTACCTTAAAAAGTGTAGAGTATCAGTTAGAGCTTAACGTATTTCCTATGCACATGCTTGGGAAACATGTCATCCCCTCATCTGTGCCACAGCCCACATGGAACCACATGGGATTGTATGAATGGGAACCTACCACATTTCTTACTTAATGGGTGGGAAAAAACAAGCAAGGAAACAAACAAATAAAGAAAAACATTTTTTAGGTTTTTTTTTTTCTAGTACCTGGGTCAGTTATCCATCCCAGTCTCTGGCACACTGGGAACTGGTTTATGGGAGAGAAGTACAGTACCCTGGTGTACAAACAGGGAGACATAGCAGAGCTGTGATGGAGCAGGGATATCTGTTTCTCCTAGAGAGCATTTTAGCAGCATATCATGAATTAATAACTTAATAATGAAAGAACCTTGTTGTCTGGGAAAAAAAAAAAAAAAAAAAAAAAAAAAAAGGTTGAGAAGTTTGTGCACGCTTACAGCCTCCTCCCCTTCACCAGCACTTGCCCCTATGCCTCCCTGGCCTCTGCTTCTGCTGGTACAGCTGCAACAGCAAAGCACCATAAATTGCATTCCTTGCATGGCTCAAGTTAAAAATAATCCTTATAAACTCAAAATGTTCTACTGAACAAACTTACAATCCTTCACATTGATAAAAGAATGGCTTTAAGTCATCAAACTACCTATTCCTTTAGCCCTATCACCAATCTCTAGCAAGAAAGGTAAAAGTATAAAGAAAGCAAGGAGGTTAAAGTATAGCTCATGGGGCAACTCTAGCAACTCTATGCAATATGACCCTTGAAAAATCTCTCAGTCTTCAGCCTAGGGACCTCCTGCTTGAATAATAGCACAGTGTTAATTTCCTCCCAACAGTATTTTATTTTAGCATAGCTGTGGGAATGGTAAAAGGAATGGTAAAACATAGTTTACAAGTGAAGCAGGACCATGAGAGAAAGGAGAGCAGCAAGAATATCAGTTGCTATAGCAAAGTTAAAGCATAAGTTGTGCAAGTACAGAGGTACCTGCAGAGGTAATTTCTTTTTAAGGTCATGGGTCAAAGAAGAAGCAAGAACAATCTGAATGTTATTAAATCTTCTGTACTGCAAGCAGTCTTCTAAATATGTATATACATGCCCAGACTGGGTGCCTCCTGAGTGTATTGTCATTAATTGCCCGCCCATTGGAGACCATCTCAGAGAAAAGAACAAGAACAATAAGACTTCATGACTATGATGTCAGGAGAACAGTACAAACCTTGTACTGTAGAAAGTAAAATAATAAAATGAAATAAAATGAAATAAAATAAAACAGAAACCACTGAAAACTGCATCAGTAGGAACAAGCGTGAATGTATCTAAGTAGGCATCTGTGACTGTCACTTCAAAATTATGCAAAATTGTTATTTTTTTCTTATGTTAGTCAATACTGCACACAGGAGCAACAAGGCTCTTTTGCTTTTCTTTCCATGAATAATGCAACTAATGTATTTCCTAAGCGCACAGAAATATGAATTTGTTCAATAAATAGATGGCATAAGTACCAGCAAGAGACAAATTAGGAGTTAAGCTTTGGAAATGAAAAGCAGTGCAGGGACAGCACCTGTTACTAAACTAGATAACATTTTTTTCCGTAGCTCTTCATTATCATGTGTTTGAAACACTGTAATTTCCACTCGCATTTCCCGATGCTTGGCATTTGCCTTAAGTGTCTAAAGACGTAGATTTTGAACAGATTGGTAGCAGCAAGAGGATGATATGGTCGGCACTTGGTGTTTACTTCCGTGCGAAGGCTTGTTTATGAAGAGACATGAATTCTGAGATGTAACTTCTTGAGCCAAATTTCAGTATCACTTAGCCAGTACATTAACCACCACTTTGTGTGACCTGTGTTTTGTGATTTGATTTGAAGAATGAAAGTCATGGGAAGGGAGACAATAGGAAGAACAGAAAGGATGGGAAAATGAATAACCATTGAAATTAATTATCTGTCTGCAACCAGGAAGTAAAAAAAAAAAAAAATATATTTGCCATCATATCAATGATATATGACTTATGAAAATACTTTATTTACTTCATGCTTCCATCCATTAAAAATCACAATAGGATAGCTCAGTTAATGAAGTTATCTCCAGCTGTAAATAGAAGCGCTCTGCTTTTCTAATCTTGCTGTGTTGGCCAGGCTTGACTTTTTAAATGCTGAACACAGTTTGTGTGTTGCTTGATAGAAGCAGATACCCCTTAAGTACTTAGCCATGTGTGTCAAGATTCAGCCCAGAATTGATTTCCTTACAGCTATATTATAAAAATCTGCAAATAAGTTTTTCTGGAAGAAATGCTGACAGGTCCTTAACTAGATAGTGCTATTGAATGCCAATATAATTAGCTGGGCAAATCACACAAAGTATGCCGACTGTCATTCATTTCTGGCACAACTCATATTATCAGCCCTTACTAATTTTGCACCTGTCTCCTTTGTCTTCTCAACTGGAGACTAATATTGTAGATATTTTGACTTACATGGCTGATAAGTGCAATTGCCAAGAGCGGGTATGAAGTCCGTTCAGACAAAAGTCACATTGCCATGGTAATTGGTACTTATGTCTTTTCTGCTAGTATTTCTTTTCGTTATCTGTGTTTTCAGACTCTTCACTGGTAGGGATTTTTGGTAAGAATTAGTGCTAAGAAGTTTGTAGATTATTGATAGCTACTTCGTTCCTCCTTGATGCATTTTTTTCTACATGACTGACTCTAGTTTTACAATAAAGCAGTACTCCTAAAGTTAACCAAATTCTCCTTCTAGTTTAAAGAAGTTAAAGTGGATGACATATAGTCATCTATGTGTCATTTATCAGTTATTCAACTGATTTGGAATAAATTAATCTGAATCTGATATCTGAATTTGAACATCACCTCATCTGAAGCACAGAAGTTACCCATGCTACGTGAAGGGAAATAGAGATAGTAACAAGGAGGTGAGGGAGCAGATTTGGTGTTTCCCAAATTACTTTGATTTCCTAATTCTGTGATTCTATAGTAGAAGTACAACTGAACAAAACAAAACAAAGAATATGAAAAGTTCCCCTAAGATTTTTTTTTTAAACTTAAAGTGATTTATTTTTTCCTAGCTCATTCCTGCAGTTGGGTAGAAAGCTTCGAAAATCTACACTGCAAAAGATCCCCAGATAGCCAGATGATGGGCTCACAGAGAGAACAGTTTTATTCTGTTTAATGAAGTGACTGCAGCATTCCTTCTGAGTTTGTAACCATCCATATCATGTTCCTTCACCAGCAAAACCTCTGACTCTGTCCGATATACTCTGATTGTCTAGGCTTGACTGTTAGAGCACTAAAGGTAAAATATGCAAGTTTGGCTTCTCTGTGTGTGTTCTGCATATGCTATATGTATAAGACACTGTTTATACAGTAGAACTGCACTGTATATGTGAGCTACTTCTAATCACTTTTCAAAGCCAAACAATGACATATTCAGTTATTTTGATGGTCTCATTCTCTTAACCCTTCTGGGAATGCACTATGGGCTGTATGAACAGAATGATAACTTTCTTATAAAAAGCTGTCTTACAGAAATATTTTCTGAAGCATGTAATTCTTTATTAAATTTCTTTCACCAACTTAAAATTGTCATAGGAAACTTCTGACTCCTTAAATATTTTCTGAAAAAGAGATCGTTCCTTTTTAGGAAAAAAAAATCTCTTTTTCAGATATTTCTGTTCTATCCCTATTACATTTTTATGGGACTCTCCTTTCACGGCAGAATGAGCTATACAGACAGTTAGCTGCTCGTTGGGCAAATTTTGTTCTTTTGAAGTGTCGCTCAGTAGGATACCACTTTCCAGATTCTATCTCTTTCTTTAATTTCATACTGTTCCCCAAAAAGACCCACATTAGTAAGGATCACCAAGCATTTCCCATTCCTCTCCTCTCTGCATGGCTGGTCACAGCTGAATTTGCATCATCAGTCAGATTCATTGTCTTTCTCTTCCCCATCACAGGAGTGAGGCACAGAACTGTAGGATTAATGAATTCTGATTAACTTTGTCTTTATTGATTTAGAAATGTCTAGTAATGGTTTTGTTTTTTTTTTTTAATCTCTACATATGTTAGCTATAATTAGGTAGAAGGCAGCTACCTTATCTTTTGATGAGCGTTTGTAGATGCTAAGTTCTGGATAAAAGACTGAAAAAACCAGCATTATATTTATTATATTTTGTGAATAAATGTTTTTACAGTGTAAATTTTTATACAGATGTGGATTTTATTTTTAATCAAACATTACAACATTTTTTAAAAAATCTTTTAACTGAGTATGCTCAGCATGGAGAAGGCACAAATCTTTTAGCATGAAAAACATCACTTGAATCAGCAAAAATGATTATCAAATAAACTAGCTATTTAATAAAAGGTTTGGAGGAAGAGAAGGAGGAAAAGTGAATGAGAAGAATCATTTCAGGAACAATTCATCCAAGCAGATGTCTGTTCCTTTTTTGAAACTGAAGATCTTTTGACAACACATCTCCAGATTTAAGCTAGATAGCACCTATCCTCCCATGAAGATCTTAGCTGCCTCTGCAGCTCTCTGAATCAAGGAAAAATATGCTTTGAGTGCTTAAAAAGTGAACACAAAAGGGATTGAATTAGCATCTATTAGTGTTCACAGTGTATTTTCCTTCTTCATGTCCCAAGCTGATTTAGCATTTAGCAAAACAGAAAACAGAAAGTGCTAAATATCATCTTACATTATACAGGGTTCTTTGGCTATAACAAACATGGCTATAATCTGCAAAAGCACAGTAGAAGCAAGACCGTATAGTCTCAATAACATGTATATTAAATTAGTTAAGAGCTTGCGAAGATCAGAAAACTCGCTGCAGTTTAACTAAATCAATTTGAAACTGATCTGGCTCACTAGCACAGACTAGATGCACTTAGGAGCTTTTTAACCCTTGCTTGAGCCGCTTTGGCAGGAGGAGGCAAAGCCTAAATGAAGTTAAGATGCTACTGGTAGTTGAACCAGTTGACATACATCTGCACTAGGAATTTGTGCTGCCTGGTAAGACTCCTGCTGCAGAACTACCTTAGTCTTCCACAAAAATAAAAATAAAAGGGCAGAACTGTGGCATTGGGGCATTGCAAAATGATGCTGTTCATTGCTATATTACACCTTTCTTTCTGCTGTTTGCTGAGAAACTTGATTCAATGTCTTCAGTGCTAGAAGGACCTGTTGAGTAACAGGACGTACTGATCCACAGATGAATTACCATAGTTTAACAAATTACCCCCAACTGTAACCCATAGTAACAGCCGTTGGGCATGTGCCCAGCCTGTCCTAAAAGTGATGCAATGAAATTAAGCTTAAACTTAATTGAAAGACCTTTAAGCTATGCCACCATACCTTGCAATTGGGATAGACAAGGAGCAACCTTATACGCAATGACTGACCAAAAAAACTTATTGAAGACATTGCAAGCTTTTAGGCTCCCATGACTTATTCACATGCCTGATCTTCAAGTCTTAACTCTTTTAGAGCATAAAGCTAAAAAAAAAAAGGAGTTACTCTTGCACTGGTCCGTCTATAATCTCTCTGGGGCAAGAACCATCATTTAAGGTTAAATGCTGAGCTCAGTGTCACTGCACTCATCACATTAATGAGCTAATTCAGAGCAATGCTCATGATGCAAAGCAGTCTGTTGTCTGCAAGTTTTAATCTTGCAGATAGAAGTCTTGAATGTTTAGAAGGGAAGGAACAAGTTTAGAGGGGAGCTCCTCCATCCTCTTCCTACCAGTCTCTGAAACCCCGGGCTTAGCTAAGCCAAGAGAGTGACACAGAGATAGAGGATCAGACTTAAATTTTCAGTGAAGTTTGTGAAAATAAACAGTTAGGTAATGTAGTCATACACTGAAAATTCCCCTGCTGAGAGAAAGCTTGTACCTTAAGGTCAATCTCTTCTTAGAAACCAGAAATACACTTGAGGGAATAGGTTACAAACGAGCTGATGGAAAAGCCTTTAGGCAGAATTTGCATCTTATTATGTAGCAGTGAATACTGAGGATTGCATCTCATGTTTGATACAGCACAAAATCTAAGTGAAACCTTCCTGGCAGATAGACCTTTATAATTTCTTCCTCCCATTTAGACTGTCTAATAACTAACATTGTGGGAGGCATCATGCTGTGGCCTTCTGTAATTCCTTTTAAAAGCGATTACCCATTATACACCAAAACTTGTTTTTCTAGCTTTCCCGGACCTAACTTAAATGCTATGGCAATATCAACAGCAGGGAATGAGTGTGCAGATGGTTTGAGCGTATTGTGCATGCAAGGTGTGAAGTGACTGGACCATGAAAAGCACATTCTTGACCCATGAGGTCGAACAGAAGATCCAGGCTTTCTAGCAAAATCTTTTATTATCAGTGATGTTATCCAAGAAGGAAAGACACCATGGCAGATGTGGGTGTTTTTTTTCTTTTCCTATGAAATAAGAACATGTTTCTTCATTTTTTGCTCAGTTCCCAGGGAGACCCCAGCCCATATGACCTCCTGACATGAACACAAGTTATAGATGGCCAAAGTTAGAGGAGTTGCTCTGCAGCCAGAGTGCCTTGTTTTGTTCAGGTTTAGCTGGTTGCTCAGCTTTGCTTCCAAAATTCTTCATGTTGGTTAATCTGGCATTCACTGCAAATGTGCTGGGAACACCCTCTGGTAAAACAACCAGCCTCCACAATTACAGGGTAGTCCATGAAATATGAGTGCACATTGTGGATTTGGGCTTGACCATATTCCAGATATCTTCATAGGCATGTTCCTGAAGAAGCTTTGTATTTATATATCCTGAAGAATCTGGTAATTTAAGATAAATGCACTGTTTTCTGTATCCAGACTTGTGTTTTGAATGAGTAGAATATACCTATTTGTATTGCTTAATATTTTAAAACAGCCCATTCCCAGCTAAAACTTGAATATATAAAATGTCACTGTATAGGACTTATGAGATAGGTAAGATCATCTTACGAAAGATGCTGAGAAGCAGCAGTTGTTTGTTCTGTATCTTTTCATCTTCATCATTTTTGGATGCAGGTTTATTAATATGACCTTTTGGAAGAAGAGGCTAGGAAGGCTGGCATTGAGGAGAAGAGATTGTTTAGGTAGGAGCATAAGAACATGTAGAAAATGATGCTAGGCAGCCTTCAAATTTCAAGTTACCTGAAGTAGGTGATTTTTATTGAATGTGCTAACTGCAAGGGACAATAATTTCTCAATGCAACTAAAATCAAGGGCAGGTTATGGGAAAAAATATGGTTAGTGAACAGCATGTGTCTGAGAAATCAGAGGGTCCAGATTTGCAAAGGTGCAGTGACAAGACCTTCAGGTATTCTGTGCATGAGTGGGCAGAAGGCAAAACATTGAAATGTGCAGAGAGACATGTTAGCAGATATTTGGTTCAAGTCTGTAGAGCAAGGGGCAAAAAACCCCTACTTTCATTAATTACTTGGCTGTGTCTCCAAATATGCCAAGCATCCTGTCCGTGAAAGAAAAAGAAAGAAACAGTCTTGTGTAACTGTTGATTTTGAAAGGTTGCCACTTTAAAGTGTGTTCAGGCACCCTTTCAGATGCCAAGGAAGAATCCATCAGGTGTTGTTGGAGCAGGCAAACTGTTGTACACTGGATGGTGCACGGTCTTGCCTGTCACATCTGCTTGCAGTCCTCTGCTACCGATTTCTAGATTGATTTAGAGAGGTCCCTTTTGTAATAAACTGTTCCATTCCCTATTCACAATGGGGGGGCAGCTGCTACTGGATTTCACAGCATGAAGGACAAAACTGTATATTTACACGGTGATGGTAGCAGATGTGAGGTTTCTTGTGTTCTTGACATGTGCTGCCAATTTGGGCCTCGTCTTCCACAAGGTCTTGCTCCTGCTCTGTCTGCTTCTCCTGCCTCAAAATTCATACTGCAAGATGAGTACATAATAGGTCATGGGCTGAACAAATGAGACTGAATTTTCAGTGAACTGGATCCAATTCTGGAGATGTTCCTTGCCCACACTTTCTAGCCAGTTTTCAGTGGCCATTTACATCCATGGCTTTATCTTTCCGTAACAGCCTTGGTAAACTTTATAGGCAGTGCAGGAATACAGGTAGCAAGAAGTTTGTTGAGGAAAACTGCTTCAACAGAGTGGAAACTGAAGCTAGCTAGAAGCATGTTTCTCCAGAGATCATAGATATTTGATTTGCAAAGAGCACATATGGTTGGTCCCAGAAATCAGCAACAGCAATGAAACTACCTGTTCTTGCAGTTATCCTGGCCTACCCAAAAGTCAGCTTTGCCAGAAGGCAACGGATCTCCAAAAGCCTCCAGGTGCTTTGTGCTAAAAAGCAAACCTTGAGGATTCCTGGTGACCAAGAGGAATGTGCTTGACAGCTACAGTTCTTCAGCCTTCGCAGTGGTTTGCTTTCCTTTTTGTTCAGCTGCTTGAGATGAATCCCACAGGTTTCAAATTTTTTCACCCAGATCTGACTCCAAATTCTGCCTACTGTGATCTGTGAGCAAGTGGATCAGCCAGGAGGATATTCAGTGCAATGACAAGAGGCAGCCTGGGGGCAGGTGGTGGAGAACTAAGGCAGGTCAGGGCATTCAAAGACAGTATTTCCATTCAGTCTGCAGTCTCCCCATCTCATACAGATCACACTCATCATAATGAGGGTTTGGACACCTTTTGCAGCATGCCTCTTGCAAACCAGTTTTGCAGAGTAAACTTTGTTCTTTCCGAGTCTGCTGTTGTGAGTATGCAGCAATGGGGAGGATGGGAATTGCCGTCACATCCTCAGGAAGCTCTTCTGTAAGAGCTTCTCCATAGCCTGATTCATCACTGAAGTTCTTTTAAAGGAAATGAAAGGCTTTTAATATATTTTATGGCTGTACATGCTCATTTCCAACAAAAGCAAACTTTGTAAGGCTCTTTCCCAAAGATCACAGCATGCAGAGGTCTTATGATTCTGATGTGTATTTACCTATTCCCCTGCCCTCCTAATTGAGGAACAAGCCTATACAAGCACTGAGAGGAAAGAATGATCTTCATATTCTTCATTACTCACTAGTAGCTTCACCTTCTGTGAGTTATGACTCATTTTCTCACTCCTGGGACATCTCTCATATAAACCAAATGTACAATAATTCACCAGAGAGGTGAAAAATTAACTTGTCTTCTTAATGCAGAAGTTAAGAAAATAGACTAATATTTCATTTCCCAAGAAGAAACCAATGTAAGAGGAGTAGTCGGGTCATACTGTAAGAGTGCAGGCCAAGTGAAAACATACCTCAGCTAAAAGGCAGGACTTTTACAAGCTCATTGACTACGGCAGAACTGTAAAGTCAAGCCTCTTCCCAAGCACGTAAGGATGGAAAACATCATAATTGACACTGAACGCCTCCCACAAGAGGCACAGTTCCTGCACTGAAGATACTTGCTCCATCACGCTTTCATTTTTCTTCTCTAAGTCTTGCATTATTCACCTTGGGAGGGAGATATTCCACTGACCTGTTGTTGGATTAGGATGACAAATTAATTTCATGTCAGCCTCCCAACAGGGATCACTTGGGACCACTGCAACCATCTCACTCTTGATAGAAAGCTAAAAGTTTCTGCATCATCTTACCGAGCCGCCCCAGACTGGTTCAGCATGACACATTTCCAAGGAGCATGCCTGTCTTTTGAACTCAGCCTGCCCAGAAGGTTACATTAGCTTATGAGCTTATATTTTCCACAAAGGGAAATTAAATAATGAGACTTTATTGTGAAAGCGCACAGCCTTGTCTGATCCTATTTATTATATGGTCTTCCTGGCATGATTACATGTGGCGAGAAGAGTCTTGCAGCTTCACACCAAGAATTGCTGTGACAGAGAAATTCCACTCACCAGCACAAGTCCATTAAGTTTTCATTAGACCCCTTTGCCCTCTTTTTTTCATCTTTCTTGTCTCCTGCCTTCCCACTTCTCTTTTATATTCTCACTTATTCCTACCTGGTAATGCTTCATTGCTCTCCAGCCACGGTGAGTACCTTGCTTCACCTTTGTCTTGGCAATCAGTTTGTTGCCCATTTCAAAGCACTTTCACAGGCAGTGACTGCCGGGGGTTATGGGCTGTCATGTCAAGCCCTAACAGCTGGGCCTATGTGAGAGGTAGTTGAGTGTGACAATAAGCTGATATTGGAAGAAGCTTGTGCCTTTGCTTACCTAGGTAGAAAATACAGGTGATCTCTTTGGAAGAAAATGGTTTGTGTGCAAGCAAAATCATTGCCATATGTATGTATACATACATATATGTGTGTGTGTATATACACACACATATATATACATACACATATATATACCCATATGTGTATGTGTGTGTATATATATATGTATGTATATAATAGTCCATAATTCTTGCAGAAAATAAATTATAGCAATCAATGCAGGCTGTTAGCATTATTTTAAATTTTGATGATATATTTTAACAATAAGAATATGCAATTGTCTCTGTAATTCAGTACCCGGCAAAATCCGGAGACCCTTAGATGGGTTTTGGCCAAGCTCAGCAAAACACCCCATTTAATACAGCATCACAGGTTCAACCACAGTTGTTCTGGGGTTTATTATAAAGCAAATACAAAAGTATGTGTGGTGTTCACACATCTCCAGGGTGGAGCACGGCATCTGTTTGTCAATACACAGCAATAATGAACTGTCACAGAGACAGGAATGGAAGGAAAAGCTTCGTTCAGCTCAAAGAGCGTAAGAATGTAGGTCACTGCAATATCATTACTCAAACTGGGATTTATCTGGGACACTAGGACTATTAAAACTCTTCTCCGGCAAGTGCTATGGAATCATTAGTGATCACAAATTGTCATGACTGTCTTCCCTGCACCTGCTCCAAGAAATTGCCTTTCACTGTTCAAAGGCTCTGGTCCTGTACTGGGTTAAATTGGTCCGCTTCCCGTTCATTTACTCTGGTTGGGCTGCTGTGTGAATATTACCCAGACCTGAGATTTCTTAGCTGTATATTATCTAACAGAATCTCAATCCTGGTAGCTATGACCTATATTTTGCTTGCTCTCTTGCATTTAATTTTGAGACCTAAAAGCTAATTTTCTTTGTGCTGAAAGAACATATGGGTTCATTGTGAGGGAACAGAATTGTTTGAACTGTCTACTGAAGTTGGGTATTTTTAGGTGCATGTAAGATCAAAGCTCTGATATCTCTTGGTGCAGCAATGCGTGTACCAATATGTAACAGCAAAAGAATCTTTTTCCAAGTCTCCATTTGGAGCATTTTCATTACATTTTAAAGCTGTCTTCGACAATCTTTTTTTTGCCATACACAACTCTTCAACACAGCATTAGCTAGTCTGAACTGTGCCAAGCCTATTTAAGTACAGAACCTGTAGATATGGAATGAAACAAGTTTTATCAAGAGACAGAAAAACTTCAAAGTTTCCAGAGGCTGAGTTCAGATAAACCTTATTAAAACATGATAACGGTAGAAATAGGGTTCAGACTTTCTCGAGCAGTTTTCAGTAAAATTTGTTTCTCAGAATGCTGAAATGATGGTTAAGGGTATTTCACACATTAATTTGTTCTGTCTGCTTCAAGTCCTGGCTTCAAGTCAGTACGAATGCATCCAAGCTGTCAAGTTTACATCTAGGCTTTGCCAGAGTGTGAAGTTGTTTATATCTAGAGCTCTGGAGCCGGCTGACATCTACACACTTAGGAAAATTAATTCAAATTAATTGGAGGTGTGAACTTGGAGCATCTCAGTTCAAGTGTCTTAAAACCCCATGTGGAAACTCTTATTCAGATGTAAAGTGTCCTCAGTTCTGAATATAATCTTCCTCAAAGATGAGATATATCTAAATTCGCAGCTAAGATCCAATATCATCTTTAAAGCCATAACTGTTGACAAGGAAATTTCACAGGTGCACCAAATAAGTGATAAACAAACTACTTCAGATTTAGGACTGGTTTGGTTGTCATAAAGTAGTAAAAAAACATCTCACAGTCGTCATACGATCAAGGAGTTTTCATCTGCTCTGAAAGAGAGGAAATAAAGGTTGTGCTCTGTTACTCATTAACGGTCGTACTAATCTGAAATGATCTGAAATTGAAGAGCTATGTTTTTCATTTAATACATAAAAATTAATGAATTTTCAGTAGAAAGTTTTGGGTTATTCCATTGAAATTACTAAAAGATCAATAACCATGTTAAGTGAATAGGAATGCCACCAATCCTTCAGTGCAACTTTTGTTCCATCTATAGCATATTCTATCAAGCTGACAAGTTCATATCAGCTCTGTTATTTCCTAAGGCCATACATGCCAGAGTTGGATCTTCAAAAGTACTTTGCTTGAATGTTGTCTAGTTCTCCTATTAATTGGTATCTATAAACTTTAAGCCTGGGGTCTCAACACTGTCTCTTGTCTATGGACACATCTGCTTTTATGGTGTAGATTTCCTGCCTGGCACAGTGATTTTCAATGGTTTTCTGTAATAATCCTCTGGGAAAAGAGAGGAAGATAGAAAATTTCAACTCCTTTATTAGCTTTTTCTTTTTTTTTCTCCTCTTTTTATATTTTTCTCCCCTTTTTATATTTTTTTTCTCCTCTATTCCATATGGCTTTATCCCCTACGAGTATTTTCCCTGTCATGCATGTGAAGAAACAAACACACTGTGTTTGTGACGGAAAGTGAAGCTCCTAAGACCGTTAGCTCCAGCTTGGGGTAGGAGATACCTTGAGTGCACACCTGGGACTGACTGTTGGGGCAAAGACTGCATTTTAACCATATATTTTCAAGCGATGTACTGTATTTCTGAATTATTAAACTTTACAGGTGTTCATCCCTTCTCTATGCCATTCCGTATTTTATAGATTTCTATGCCATTCTTCCCCCTCAGCAGCTTCTCTTCCGGACAGACTGAACAATTCTATTTACTTTAACCAAGTTCTGTTCCATAATTAGGCTACTCTTTTTTTTCATTTTTTTCTGATTTTGCATAATCTTTTTTAAAAAAGGGAACAAAAACTGTATAATGTATTTGAGATGTGAAGGTCCTACAGAGTCCTACAGCAACATTGAGATCCATTTCATTAAATTGTCTGTTCTATTCTAAGAATTTTTATTTGGCAATTTGCTTTTCAATTGCTCCTGGGCAGTAAGCTGATATTTACCTAGAACTATTATAACTCTCAGATATGTTTGTTGAGTTCTGCGAGATCAGAACTAACTGTTGTGCTTGGAAATTTTAGATTTTTTTTTTTTCTCCTGCGTATCCCATATTCCTTTCTCCTGCATATCCTGTCATTTATCTGCAATGATTTTTTAATGACAAAGTGGCACTCATGGGTGATAAAGTCATAGCAAAGAAGCTCCATGAATTCTTTGCATCATTGTTTACAGATGAGGATGTTGGGGATATTTTCACATCCATTGCATTCTTAATTGGAGATAGGTCAGAGAAGACGGGTAGATCTCAGGTTAAATATGCAAGAATATTCATTCTGGATTGAAAGAGGGTGATCTACGGCCACAGTGGAGGAAGAATTTTCCTAGTCACTTCAGGTGGGCCATAACTGTGGGCCTCAATATTGTTCAGTCACTCTCAAGCAGATGAGACTTTTCTCCCAAGACCAGGTACAAACTTTTAAACATAAAATTGCCTGGAATGATTTTATTGGTCTGCAAATATCTCAGAAACCATCTTTCTTTTTTTTGGCATCCTATTCTTCTAGGAATTTTAGGCAAAGGATTCCTCAGCATAATTAATAGTTTAACAATTTCATACTCGAGTTCTTTTAGAACTCTTGGGTGAATACCATCTGGTCTTGGTGATTTGATACTGTTCAATTTATTGATTCAGTCGAAAAACTCTTCCACTGATATTTCAGTTTCAAATAGATCTTCCAATTCACCCTACCATATGGAAAATTTCTGGCATAGATATTTTCATGAACTCATCAGCATTGATCAAGAAGGAGATGATATTATTATTATTATTATATAGCCTTATTTTTGAATTTTGTACAATATTTTAACTTCTTGATCATCTCTCCATTCTACAAAATCTCTGACAGAATTCCTGGTTTTGGTTTTGTGGGATAGATTTTCATGGTTATGGTTTTAGTAAAATATTCTTCAAAATGCCTCTTTTTTCCCTCTTTACTGCATTATACTTTTACATTTAACTAGTTCTTTTCTATTTCCTTTTTTTGGAAAGTTTCTTTCAGCTGTCTGAAGGTTATCTTATCAGTTCAAAAAGTTCTTTTCACCTTACTTGTTTAACCATATCAGCTTCAAGGTTTTTTTTTTTTTTGGTCTTTCTAGTCCTTTTTGATGAGTTAGTCCTTTTGCAACAGTATCTACAAATCAACCCCAGCTAGGATGTGAAATGACAATAGAGAAGGTGAAAAAAATTCCCAAATCCAAACTAGGTCTGCAGTCTGGCATAGATACATATGAAAAGCCCCCAGTTTCAAACAGAATTCATAGGTTGTACAGAAATTCCCTGCTGAGCTTTTAAAATGATTCTCACACTCTCCTTGCTGTGGAAATCATCCTCTTCTAAGGGCTGAAATTAAACAGTAATAGGTTTCCTTTTTAGTTGTTTAGATATTTGATGGAGGTGCTCTTTCTATAAATACACATGGCAATTGCTTAAAATTGATTCCATTGCTTATTTAACATCTTTAATTTTCTCTGAGTGCAGGGCTTAAAATGCTAGCACATGTCATGTTTGCCAGGGTCAATTTTAAGAATAACTTGATCTGCTATATTTCCTTTTCAGTTTATCTTTTCTAGTGTAGGTTGAGACCTGCCCTTGACAGACCTGCCATATGAATTGTCCCATTAATATCAATGGGAGCCATGTGTATGCACCACAGAATAAAATTTGCCTCCTAAACACTTCCCCCATAATGACCAAGTGTCGTATTACAAAGTCATTCTTTAATTACCAGTTTAAGCACAAACTTTTTTTTAATATAATCTGATGATAGAATTAATTCACTGAAGTAACTGTCATTGCATAAAAATTGGAAATATCATTAATATTATACTTTCCACAGTCAAACTGCTTTACAAATATTTGCATTTTTTTTTCTCATAGTATTTGTTGAGCTGGAGTGGTGTAGCCAGGTGAATATTCCCTAGTTTTGCATTTTAATACTTGCCTACAGCCAGTGCTCCAGAAGTGTGGCAGAATACATAATTTTCCATTGCCTCTAACTGTTTCCTGGTTGAACTTGGTTTTGCATTTTTGTGTTTCACAGAACTCTGCCACATCCACATCTGTGTTTTCATTCTGAATTGGATTCCTTCACAACCGTAGACACTACTTGCAATTAAATGCATAGGACCTGCTGCTTTAATTGAGTTCAGTCCAATTTGTCACTTCAAACTTAGAAAATTATGTGTAAGGAAAAATTTACTTGCCAGTTTGATTCAACTAAAGTTGATGGAAAACCTTTTGATCACTCAACCATTAAATACGTTTCAGAGTTGTGCCAAGCTAATTGCTTGAGCTTGCTCGAGTTTATTTGTATTTAAAACAATCTAAGTTGATATTTTCCAGGGCTGTGAAAGCCATTATCTTTGTGTGTGCTGGTGTTTCCATTCTTAGAAGTTGCAGGGTCTGGTTCTGCTCTTGCAGACCCAGTGGTATAAATCAAGTAGAACTCTTATCTTTGGGAATGCATTGAGGAAAATGGTGCAGTAGCAGGTGCCAAACCGAATTTGCACATCCGTCTGTTAATGGGTGCAACCAGAAAGTGGTGGAGACCCAGCAATGTTTATTCATCACAGTGCACCTGCTTCTGCTTTTGACAATAAATCTAATGGTGCCTCACCAGCTGAAGTATGGAAACGTCCTTTGGGATAGTGTGGGACCAGTGTAGGAGCACTCACTGGAGACACATCTGTAGATTACTAATAACAAGGCCTCTATGCTTAGAGTCTCATGGTCAAGATTGTTGTCACCTTAGGCCTAAGAAGAACCATTTTGTTTTTAATCTAGTCATGAGAATCTTTAAGGTGTCACCAGAGATCATGCAATACCACCTTGGGATGTTTGGTTGAACAGCATGTAAAGAGTTCTGGTTGGAGAAATACAATCACAAAACAAAAATGTAGTACTTAAACTGGGAGTTTCTAGAAATTATATCAGTCTGTGATAAACGTGCAGGCTAAGATACAAAAATATGAGATGTATATGAGTGAGAAGGTGGAAGTGGCAGCTATTCTCACTCCATACATTTTTTTCTTTACCTACATTTCTAAACATGAGGACTAGAATTTATCAGCATTTGATTGAATTGCAAAGGACATCTGGTTTTCCTCTAATCTGATAGGGAACTCAAAGATTTAAAGGAATTAGAACAATTAAATTCTTATTGAATTCCTTTTAAATAACTCTTTGGAACTGCAGGATCTGAGAAAATCAGTCAAGTGTACATCAGCAGGGATGGTAACACAGGAGATGCAGTTTATGTTCTCACTTGTTAATCAGACTTAGGTGGCTTTGGAAGAAATTAGTGGATTTCTCTTTCATACAGTACTTATTTATGGAAGGATGATAACACTGACTCCTCACTTTGGAGGTATGACCTTAGGCTATCACCAGAAGATGGAAAATTTCTTAGCTATCTTGATTCACGTGGTGATTCAGACTGGTAATGAAAACAGAGAGGAGAGCAAGAACTCAGATTAAGGCTCTGAAACTCAAGATGAGGGGGTTCTTGAATTAACAGACATACTTGTGAACTTGTTCATGCTCTGGCAAAAGACATACTGGCTCTTTGTCCTGTTCTCTGGTCATGCTGGCCCATAGCTGATGTGACGGCACTGACAGGCACATCAGATCTCAGGAATTCAGGACGGAGCTGGCAGCACACATGGCCTGCAGCACATCTCTTAGGATCGAACTTCTGAGTATTTAGCTATCACAGGACAGGTTGTCTAAATTATTGGAAGCAGAATGAAATTCCCACATTCAAAATCAAAAAGCAATTGTGTTTTGAACCCTGTGAAGCCTCTGGTAGAATGTTTTTAGCAATAGTTTCATTTTAACTAAGTAAGTGTTTACTAGGTATAAGATAAGGAAAATAAAAGTTTATCTCTATCCTAGACAAGCAGTCAGCTCAAACTGATAGAGATTAAATAAAAAACATCTAGGCCTGGAAGACCTGCAAAAACAGATTGTCACAGTATTTTTTAATTCTGAATGTTTCAAAAACTGCAATATGCCTTAGCACAATGGATTTCTTGATGCCCTGTCTTCATTTTCCTGTTTTACTTTGTCTTCCATTGTCCTTAATAAAAAATCCACTCTAATAAACCAGGAAGGGTCTTTTGCTAAAGTGAAAATGCACTTACATGGACTTACTTGCCTAGACTGCAATCATTTCTTGAGACTATCCTCAGAAAACTCCATTCTTAACTACCATGTTAAGACTATTGTGGTCATTTCTCATCTTTTCAGAGCAGGCCTAGACAGGCCAGTGGCTAAAATTTTAGTCCTTCTGCATAGAATTTCATATTCGTATGCTGTATATCTTACACCTAAGAAGGTTGCAACAGGAATGTAGTTTTGGAAAGTATCCACAGGACTTAAGTGCTTGGTCACATGAGAGCTTATTGTGTTCCTTACCCTTACTGGCACACCAGAGAAAACATAACCTGGAGATCCCTGTCTATAAATGGAAAGACCTTCTCATGGTAGGACTTGATAGAGGAGCAGACGCTGGTTTTGAGACTTGGCTTGTTTATTTCCTGGACTCTCCAGCAGCAGATGCAACTCCAAACTAGATAAGATGATTCTGTAGCTTTGTAGACTCTACATCATCAGATAGGAAGTTGTCTCTCACTGCATGTGACTGGTGAGGATCTTCCCAAGCTTCTCCATTGTTTCCTTTGAAATCTGTGGCTGATTTTTAGAAGATGGATTGTGTTTTATGTATTAGTACTAAGTACTTTGCTTTATATTTTGCCCATAATCATGTAACGAGATTCCATAGCAAGGTTGTACCTTCCACCAGGAGGGTGGACAAGGATTGTTTCAATAGTACAAGGATCCTCTTGTCCCAGGATGGACTCTAGCAATAGCTGATCCTGCCCTGATGCCACATCCTCATTCCTGACCTTCTTAGACAATAAAGGGAGCTTTCCCTGAAGCCTCCCAGTGAAGGTGATGGAAGCTTCAAGAGATTTTTTTCAGCATTTCTGTTAGCAAATGTTTTATGCCTCAGACTTAAGTGCATCATCTATCTACTCCTGTGGGTGCACAGCATGGTAATACTTTATTGCAAGCTGTAAATACACACATGAAAATTTCCTTTTTCCTGAGAATAAAAAAAGCTTCCTTCCTGATGGAAGAGGAGTTTTGTTGTCTTCTAGGCTTTTTTTTTCTGGCAATTACATAACACAGAGGGCAACTGCCATTTCTGCAACACTGGAAAAGTGTATCAAAAAAAGTCTTTTAAACTGCAATCTGTAATTAGTCCTATGGGTTACTTCATGAGAAAGAAAAATCCTGACTTCCTCATATTGTTCCCTTAGCATCAGTAAGTCACAACAGAACAGGTACACTGTCTATACAGCCAAGTCTTCTGGAAATCCACCAGATGTAGAAGTTATAGAATGGATAAAAGTGCTAAGAGCATAAGCATAGATGAAATAGAGAAAGAAAGGAGGAGGATTCAGCAATAGCGCTGTGCATTTTATCAACTTCAGGATACATTTATTAGGGATTCCTACACCTTCTAAGTTCTATTAATTTATGCATATACATTTATGTATTTATGCCTATGTAAAAAGTCTGATGCATGTGTGAAAGACAGAAGCATGAAATGTATGATTCCTCAGAACAGTTTAAGCTCTGGACTAATTTCATGATGCATCAAGAATGACAGGAGTAGGGCTGAAAATAATATCCCAATTATGACTTTCTCATAGAAATCCTGAAAAGCCTGTTGACTTGGACAGTTAATTCCCATTTTAAGATTTCAATATTGAAGTGGTTCCTGAAGTGCTTCCCCAAGCAGTATCATGTAGCTTTTCCATTCAGCATCCTCAGAGAGTACGTTGAAGGCATATTTCTTCTTCCAAATTATTATTTTTCATAAGAAGACCATGGGCAGTCTGAGTATATAATGGGAATTCTGTAATAGGAGCTATGTGGGCTATAAAGCACCTCTAAGCAAATTAGACCTTTAAAAAGGAGAAAAAAAAAAAAAGAAACAAAAAACATTAATCTCATTAATTTCATAGCATTCCTGAAATAACTGAAAATAGCGAGGGGACCAGCACTGATGAAGCATTTTTCTGGTGAGCAGCTTAAGAGTTAGGTTTCAGAGAGACCTTGAAACTGAATTCATCCTTACAAAACAAAGTGTGAAGCTTCTCTCTTTGCATCTGTGGTTAATAGCTTGATTTGGGGTTATGAGGAATAGTGAAAAATGTGCCCAAGCGGAGAATTTAGGCTTTAGAAAAACAAGAGTATATAGCTAGGGAAAGATTAGTCACGTACTCTTCATTATGCTGAAAAGCCTGAATGTCAAGCCCAGGGGGAAGACATGGATGGAAAGTCTGGTCCTTACAAAGTCAAAGTCTCACCTGGAGAACTTGTGTTGGTAGACAGAGAAAAAATGACATGAAGGATAAATCATCTATTTGAGATGTCCATAAGGAAAGTCAGGACAATCAGAAGTCCTAGCTTTCTTGCCCTTTTGAAGGGACGTTTCATGATGACAAGGCAGTGTAATCATTCAGTCCATGCTGCCCGCATACCTAAAGGGATTAGGCAGGATGTCTGTCCTGTTACACGTTGGTCAAGGCCAATTCCTGTGACCAGACTTGTCACCTCTCCCTCCTGTCCTGGAGAGGGCTACTGCTGCTGGCTGGCTTTTGACTTCTGGAGCTCCCTGAAGGCAAAGAATTTGAACACAATTGGGACCTTTTTTGTACTCTTGTATCACAAATACAAATAAGACTGAGAGTATTCCAGGTCGCTGGAATGCACATGTTTCTATCAAAACATCCACCATGCAGATATCTGTAACTGTAACTGCTATCTCTAGCACAAGATTCATGGTTCTGCCTCAAGCCAAAGGACCATTTGGCCCTGAACCAGGAGGAGTTGATGACAGATGCTGAGGGAAAAGCAAAAGGACAAGGTAGCCATGGAGCAATTCTTCTTACAGCTACCAGTGATCTGTGGCTCAGGAAATTCCTGAGCCAGAAGCAGTTTCTGTTCGTCTAGCAGTCTTCAAGGCTCCCTTTGTAGTCAACAGAAATAATTAGGATTTTCTAAAGCCTAATTATCTCACCATAAGGTAGCGATTTAAAATCAGCCAAATGAATCATTCTCTAAAAGGACTTAATTCTCACGCCTGCAAGGAGTCCCTACTTAAAGGGTGAAAACCGACTTAGATACAGACATCTACCTTGCAGGGGAGTAAGGTGAAATGAGATGACTCCTAATGCCAGCTCTAGCCGGACATTCAGCAGAACAGAGCTAAATCTCTTTCTTGGTACAGGGAATGTTTAAATGAGTGTAGATCCTGTAGTACAGTGATTCCTTATGGCTTCCTTACCTTGGTGCAAAAAGTCAGAGAACATCTGTCCTCACTATGTGCTCTGAGATCACTGGAGAAAAAACAGATAGAAGCCATTTCATAGAGAAATAAATCAGGTATCTCCTTCTGTGGAGTAGGAGGAGAATAAGTTATGGATTGACCAAGTGTCCAGTGAACATTGCACAAATGTGTTATTCCTTGAACTTTCAAGGGGCATGATAAGGTTGCATATTTCATAACTTATCTGAAAGTTTGTCTGAAGGCAAAGAAGAGTCCAGACATCTTCAAATTCTTCTGTTCCATTAGTAGTTCCTCTGATCCTCACTAGTTTCCATGTGCTGTGCGCTGTATTATTCATGTGATTTTAAGAGCAAAAGTCTTATTTTCTTAACTCTAAAATTTTATAGGTGGTCATTTCATCTGCTAAAGGATGCACAGTAGGAAGGTGCATTTTCAAATCTTATCCTTTTGAATGGGTCTTGGAAATGGACAGTGTGGCTTAGCAGATTTTCACTTGAAGATCCTCTCAGATCTGCCATCCAGTAAGTTTTATATTTGGGGCATTTGAAAAAAAATGTTTTGAACCAGGTAGTTTGTTGCAGAAAAGTGTTGATTTAAAGGAGTAGAGACAGCAATTATTTCAACGTTTGCCTTCTCCCCTGTGACTAATTCACCCAATTATAAGCTGATGACTGTTTGCTTGATTCAGGAAATGGGGCAATGGAAGGTTTCCTACAGGCAGAAATTAAAACTTGCACTTGGGTGAAGAAAAACAAGCAAGAAGAGCAATTACAGACTGTTTCTCAAGTAAATTCTCAGCAAAGAGAAGCCTGGAAAGATCTGCATTGCTATCCTTCAGAGATCTCATTTGTAAAATAAGCTCTTCAAGTCAGGAACTATACTTCTATTATGTCTTTGGGAAGTAGCTAGTGTTCTGGATTCTCCATGCACTTTTAGGAAGTTGTAGTATAGGCAAAATAATGGATCAGGTATCTACATTCTTATTGCTCAGCATAATGGGGACTGAATTAAATTATGACAGATTTTTCTTGTCCTTCAGCATTGAGTGACAAAGCAGGATTAACTCAATTAGTCCAAAGGCAAATGCCATGATGGGGTGTGTGACCAGGAGGTGCAGCTTGGAAGTTAAATGCTTTTTTTTTATATTTTCTTGGCTTCATTCATACATAAAAATCCAAAGCCATAAGAAAAAGCAAAAATCAAAAGAATGTTTCTCTGGCATGATTTAAAAAGCCTGGCCCATTTTCAAGTGAATGCAGGAAAACAATAATTTAGGCCAAAGCAGCAATGAGCAGACAAGGGTCCCGGTGTGAAAAGGCAGAGAAATAATGTGCTCCCTCTCTGTAATTTCAGCTGCCCCATTGCCACCTTTGCTCTCCCCTAAAGCTCCTCTCATTCTGAAGACTCACAGGTCACTCTTAAGGTTCTCTCTAGGCTTTTCACCTCTGTAAAATCTGTGTGTACAGAATTAAATTCCCCTACTTCATTAAAGCATACCAATGTGAAGGTAACTGTAGTTGCTTATACCTCACTTTTTTTTTTTTTTTTTGTTCTGTTCCTTAATCGTTAATATTATGGATAATGTTTCTACAGCTTGCAGTAATGAGGCCTGAACTCTCATTTTCTACTGCATAAACTGCATCTACTGCATAAACTGCATCTACTGCATAAACTTCAATGTATCAAAGAGATAAAAAGATACAAAATAGGCAAGAATCCTGGTGGATAGCAGCTTGTTATGTCCTTTTTTTTTTCATAGTTGATGTAGACTATCACTATGGGATAGCCCACAACATAGATGTTTTTGCCACTCCTGACCTGCGAGTGCACTACAGCAGAATTAGGCATCAGTACCCCTCTGTTAGCTCATCCACTATTGATACCACAGGATACCTGCTGCAGAGCAGCAGAAGGGGTGAGATGTTCCTCTGAGTTCAGCAACTGGCCAATTTAGATAGCTTGGCTTCTTCCTGATCCTTCTCAAGGTCTTCTAAGTGTAAACAAGATCGTTAAATATTTAATTTGACATTTATTACCTTTAAATATTCATTGGTGATTGAATATTAAGGAAACACCTACTACAGGACTCAAGCTTGTCCCAACCTCTTATTGTATGCCTGTGACTTTCTAGTAATGAGGTCCCTTCAGAACTATGGTGTGACTTCTGAACTGTTATCTTGAGATCATACTTGTTAGGGAAATGAACTTCTCGTCTTCTCAAAGAGAGTCTGGCTGGAGTTCAGTCTATCCCTAAAGAGACTGTCTTGGGGTACATAGCTAAGAGACCTCCCTGATCTAAGGTACTCATTTAGAGAAGACTAAAGCCAGAATATACTTTTCTTATTTCTTCTATCTAATCCCCTTGAATTTATCTGGATTTCTTCATATATTGTGCTGGCATTGATGTTGCTTTTACTCTGTCCACCATTCTCAAGCTCTTTTTACCATTCCAGTTCCCCTGGCAGATACTGATCATTCCTCAGACCCATATGCTCCCTACAGAAGTAGAATCTATCTGCTAGAAGCTGATAATGACTCTCACCCCATTGATCTCTAAATCATTTCCAAAGTGTCTAGAGCAGCTAGATGGGTGTCAGGAGCTTTGCTGGTATCCACCCCTTTTTCTGTTTTCTGAGTTTCATCAATGTCAGTATTACTCTTAAATTTTATGACTCTTTGTATGTTGCAACCTAAAGCAAACGCGGTACAGACACTCTTTCTGAAGCTGGGATCTTTATTCCTACTAGCCCTAGTTAAAGATCCATGACATGCTCAAACTAGAAGTACAAAGAAGGTCCCCAAAGGCTAGAGGTGGATTTCCAACACATAGAGAACTTTTGGCTTGTACTGAACATAAAAGGCAAATAGCCTGGGGTGTGGGCAGAGGTAGAGGTAGCTAAGAACAAATTGGAGCAACCCTAAGGCAGCTCTAATTTATCCTGGCAGCCAAACCCATTTCTGGAGTAGAAATGTGGCATCATGCCTAGTTTGTCTTCAACCCACTCCCAAGCAAATGATGCCAAATGTGTGAAGAAAGCAGGAGAGAGAATGAAGGAGAATGAGAATTGAATGTTTCAATGTCTCTCTGGCATTACTGAAACATTGTCTTTGTAGTAACATGTCTCTACTGTCTTTTCTCATTATCTCTCTTTCATTATATTATCTTTTTATTATGTTATCTATCTACTTAATAAATCTTTTGTCTTCTCCATAAAACCAGCGCTCACATGCCCAAGAGCTGTTTTTATCAGAAAGCAACAAAAAATGCACAGTTAATTCAAAAGGTGTTGTTCCTTTTGGATAACTGTGAAAAGAATACATGAAATAATATGATAAAATATGTTTTTTCAGACACGCAGGAGACTGTTTAAGTGAGCAGAGTAATGTTCTAGAGATTAGGATATGGAGGTTCTTGGCAGTTGAAATGATCTTGGATCCGTACTAGAATGCACATGTAAACTGGAAATGACTAGGCCTGGAAACTGAATTCAGCAACAACAGAATTCAAGAAATATTCCACTTTGTGATTTGTTATAAGCAGGCTACAGATTTTAAAACCTTTTCAAAGAAGCACTTCTGCAAATGGAGCTGTGGAATCCTGGTAAGGAAAACCTAACAGGCAGCTATTTTGTTTTTGCTCATAATTATATGTAATTTGTCTAAATATTTTGTTAATTGTTTAAGACACTAACATATTGCAGTTTGTGCGTTCTTTTCCAATGCTCTCCCATTCACTTTTAAAATAGTATAGAATATGTCATGCCTGGGTTCCTCATTTAAATATACTCCCTTTGCCCATGGTAACTTGATTCTCTCACCTTAAAACAAAAACATGTGCATTCTTCAGGAAACATGTACAGCCACCCCCACCTCAGTGTATATCAGATGAAATTGCTTTAAAATAAACCTATAATTTCTCCTGAGCAATGACAAGGGTTTTTTTTTTTTTAAAAAAAAAAAAAAAAAAAACTGTTCCCAGGAGACATTTTGATAAGAGCTTTAAGTTGATTACTTTTTATATCCTGTGTCCTGTTTGGCTGATAAGCTCCCAATCTCCATCCCTTCACATTGTTTTTATCTGCCTGTGCTGAACTCATCTACTCAATGTCATCTTTTCAGTTGTTGGCGTGAAGGTGGCAGTGGAGGGGGGAGGGAGGATGCATGAGTGGCACTGTCCAGGACCAAGGCAGAGATTAGGGGTCAGTCTGCCCACAGAGATAACTGCTCCACTCTCAGGAATTAAATTTGTTAATCTGCAGAATGCTGTTCATCTTTCATTAATCATATAAGCCATAACAGAGTCTTTGATCTAAATGCAGCATGGCCAGAAACCTCCTGCTTCTTTTGGCTCTGATCTATGAAATCTGAGTTGTTGGGAGGGATGTCCTCCCCCCGTTCTTTTAAACCTGTCTCCTATCTGTCTCCTGCTAGGTTTGCAGAGAAAGAGGATGGTTTCTGGGTTAAGTCATTCTGCTGGAATTCCAGCAGCCTGCATGATTTTGTGTGTGGCTCTTGCCAAGCACTGTCTGCTACCGTCAGCAGAAAGGTGAGGCTGTGGATTGACAGGTGTCTATTCGGTATCGATTCCTGCTGGAGAGTGTCTGAGAGGGTTTGGTTACACAGGGTCACGTCTACCAATTTGCCTCTGCCCAATCTTGGGTCCCATCTTTCTGAAAAAATAGAATTCCTTTCCCAGCTTAGACCAATCCCAATACACTGCGGTTTAAATCATGTAATTTGGGCAGTGGCTTGTTTCAAAGGTGTTAAAGGTCTCTGAGATGTTTTTGTGGACCATGTTCTTGGAGAGTAATATTATTCCTATCATCAAGTTGGTTCTTTCTCTAAACATAAAAAGGGAATGGTGATTAGCTGTCAAGATTTGCTTTTAATCTCATTTAGATTTGTCACAAAATACCTTCAGGTAGAGAGGACTCTGTGATCATGTCAAGGGATCCCACATCTGATCCCAACCCTGTGGCTGACTGTGAATGGGCAGCTCCTGGTGCAGAGAGATAGATGGGACCAAGGAGATGGAGCAGCAGAGGAAGGCTGTATTTGAAGAAGAGGATAAATAGCACTCAAAGTCTATGATGGCAAGCACCAAATGAGTTGCATGGATGCTGAGATGGGAGACAGCCTGTGACTGATGCAGCTCATCAGTTTCTGACACCCACAGCTCCGTTTTCTTCTGTTTGCCATCATGGTGGCCATAGGTAGATGGTCTAATACTTTTTTGCTGTATTTGTCCTTGTCCCTATCCAAGCATCTTCCTCAGCCCCTCTGTGACTTCTCCACAATGTGTCTTATTCCCCTTCTCTTTCTTCTGTTTCCCTTGTGCCACCAGGGACTACCTTCCCAGTTTGAGAGTGCCCTCATTGCACCCTCTATACCTGCAATATTTGCATGAACTCACATTCTTGAGCAACTTTAACTCAAAAAAATTATTGAGTGAATTGACACTACTCTCCTTGGAAGTAAAGCTGCAGCATTACTTGCATGTGAATAGCAAGATATTAACAGAGACTGTGTGATTGGCCCCAAGTCACACAATTAGCAAAGAATTAAATCCTATCGTGTGCTGTGTCCCCTTAAATGTGAGCTATTCTTCCTAAAGAATTTCTCTCCATTCTCTGTCTTATAGCTATTAGTAGCATTCCTCTAGGAAGAATGAATCTTGATATTTAATTTCAATCTTTGAACAATTTAAAGATTCACTTCTTTGGTCGTATTTAGCAACCATAATAAATAAAAGTTCTTGCCACAGCACCGATTCACTGAAAATATATGTGCCGTCTCTTACATTTTTGAGTAATATAATCGATATTAATTGTTGCACTGTAAAGTAGGATTCATTGTTCACTATGAATGGGATGGAATATGAGTTTCATTAAATCTTCTCTATTTTCATGTAATACAACAAAAGCCAAGTTTAACTGCAGCTTTGAGAATTTCTGCAGATGGTACAAATGGAATATATAAGAACTTGGTTGAAAAAAAGTCATGTTTCAAAAGTGTCAAAACATAATTCAACATGTTTAGAACGGCCTTGCAGAATGTCAGAAAGAGGGTGATAAAAAAAAATTAATCTATTGATTCACGATAAAGACAGAATTGAGAACACCAGGTTTGCACTTGCCTTTGCCACTGTTTTTACTGAGTGACTTCTGGCCAAGTTGTTCAATTTCACCATGACTCAGTTTCCCAGTTGTAAAACAAGGAATAGTTGTGTGCCTACAGCACCCAGCTGTTGTGAAGATCATTTCTGCAAAATGCTTGGATAAACGCAGATGTAAAGGAGTCCTATAAGGCTGGCAGTGCAGTTTTTGCAGTTTATCTGTGCCTAGGAGAGACAAGATGATAAGAAGAACAGAGGTGCTAAGTGTCCTTCCAGAGGGCTGATTTCATTCTGCTTTGGATGCTTATGGTGGTAGAATTTAAGGGATTTAGTGTATTTGTCATCCTCTTTTTTTTTTCCTTTTTTTTCTTTTATTCTATATTTGAAGCAGATCTTTAGGTGGAATGAAAAGCACCCAAAATCTACAGAGTCATTTCTTAATTTACTGAGTGAGCACCCAAAAACCATGTCTTTGGTGTATACATATTTGCCACCTCTCTTTTCTTGAGGATGCTGTGCTAGAGCCTAAGACTTTCTCCTTTAGACATTAACTATGGAATTTCTGATCATTTAATGAGATAAAGGTAAAACCCCAGGTGGAAAGCTGTTTGTTACTGTAATGAAGAAATAAGAAAACACAAAAAAAAAAATTTAAAGAGAGGTATGAATGCAGAAAAATAGGAAGAGAAGAGAAAAAAAAAAAAAAAAAAAAGGAAGAATATAAAANTTCTCCTTTAGACATTAACTATGGAATTTCTGATCATTTAATGAGATAAAGGTAAAACCCCAGGTGGAAAGCTGTTTGTTACTGTAATGAAGAAAAAAAAAAAAAAAAAAAAAAAAAAAAAAAAAAAGAAAAAAAAAAAAAAAAAAAGAAAAAAAAAAAAAAAAAAAAAAAAAAAAAAAGGAAGAATATAAAAGCCAAGCAGACTGTGTATGTGGAAATGCTTTAGAAAATTAGGCTATTTGAATAAGAAAAGTTTGTCATTTATTTAACTAATATTTCATCCTTGATCATCGTGCAAGCCTTTCAGTGGCAACAGGGGATGACTGATGCTCATTGCCAGCATATTTAGCCTTAATGTTATGTCACCTTTGTTCATAGGACTCATGTAAAGAAATGTAATTCAGCCTTCTGTAAAATAGAGTTTAAAATCACTGACAAAGAGCATTAAGTTCCAAAAGCCACTGAAATTCATTGAATTCCTCTGCTGCTTTTACTTTTGAAGGATTGAGTCAGGTGTTCCTGATTAAAATAATATTTTGAATGTTGTGATTGGGAAAAAATGTCTCCGCTGTGAACATTCTGGAATGATGACAAAGCCGTCAACCTAGGTTTAGCTCAGAAGTACCCACACACCATGGAAACACATCTGAATACATTAATCTATTCCCTATATTTACAACGCCTTGTTAATCTTTCCTCCATATTTACATATGCAAAAGTGTGAAATCAAATCAATCACATTCACTGCAGCAGGCACCTTTTCACTGTTAATTTTGTTTGTGAGACAAAAGGCATCTTTTTTCCCCCTTTCTGAATTTTTGCCCTCTTTCCCTCCCATCTAGGTGGCTGTCATGTCATTTCCAACTTACACCGCAGTATAAGAGCTCAGTAGCCTGTTTGTGGAAATGACTGACAGCAACCCCCAAATCTAATGCTCTTCCTCAAACAGACTCTGTGTTAGGCCCGGGGAAACTCACTCAGCCTCTCTTTCTCTATTTTGTAACACGTTGACTGATCAGAGGCGAAGCCTGGAGGAGCACATCCAGAAATGATGAAGGCATCTTATACATACCTTGTGCTGAGGCACATAGGACACTTTCAACACCACCTTTTCTCTACACCAGAGCTATAAATGGGACTTTCCACAAGCTGAGGAGGTTGTATGCTCATACAACCCAACAGCCAAGCTCCCTACTTGTTGAACATTTGTTCTGGCCACCAGGTTGGAGTCGGGCGTCACCTTTTCTCACTCACTTGTCCACAACCATAGAAATGCCGGAGGCACTAAAGCATTGCAGGAGATTTTGGCACCACATTTAAGTCTCATGTGGACTCAGGCTGGCAGCAACGTGCTTAAAGAAGGTTGGCTTTCAGGTATCTCTTCAGACTTTCTTTTTGGCCAATGCAAGCCTCCTCCAAACCAGGAGGACCAAGTCCTTTCAAGTCCTGGATATGCCCCAGAATTATTACTGGAAAGAAAAGGGATCATGTGCACTAAGCCTACTGTCACTGGAGCTAGAGAAGTGCCTGACTAAATACAGTTATGTAGCAGGCTCTGTTGTATGGAGACTGAGCAAACACAAAAACAAAACAAAGCCTGAGGAGGTCATCTTAGAAAAAAAAAATCCAGTAGTTAGGAAAGTGATAATCAGGTATGAAATAATGACATTATGTTGTTCTTGAAAGCTGGATCAGAAAGGGAGATAGGAGATATGCTTCTTACATACAGGGGATATTGAAAGGGATTACCAGTGTGACCTATAGTTGAATATAGTCCTGTCCTCTCACATAAGTTTGCAGGATCATGGAAATTTAAATAGAAATGATAACAGACTTACTTGAATGAGTTAAGAGTCTTCATGGTATTGTCTTTAAAAAGTTGTGGTATATGAAGACAAAAAATAGAAAAATTTACTCTGAGCTGGAAGCTTGTTTCAGCATTAATCTGTTGAGCTATTACAACTATGGATATTCACTGATCAACTCTTCTGCAAGACTCCGTGGCATCTGAATTTGATCCTAATCAGGTAAACGGTAAATAGATTCACTATGAGTGGAGGTGGGACCAAGCCCTGTGGGTAAGACACTTTACCAGAGGGAAATGCAACTTACTTTGCTTGATTTGTAAGAAATTTATGTTGACAAGAGATATGAGGTATCCAGGATTAGTAGAACTAAGAGACTACAGGGCTAAATTCTCTCCTGCATCAAGGTTCAGCTGGCAGAGGTTGAAAAGAGGCTGAAGGGCAGTAGAGACTCTTCTGTTGAACACTTAATACAAAAATTATTCTGGTTTATGACAGCCAGTGAGGGCCTTGTATTTTTGGAGCATGGACATGTTTCACCCCAGCTGCCCTCACCCTTTCACATGGATTTGCATTCCACACAGGATACCCGGCCTGATACGCTGATTTTATGATAGGGGAAAATATTTGCCTCTCCTGTCTGTTCTAAGAATATTTTCATAAAGATTCAGCACGCTTAGAACCAAGAAGAGACAAATAAGGGAGGAAATCTGTTAGTGTGCCATTAATGGGGCCAAGATATAGCCGTTACTCTGAAAATGTAATGGTTGTGGTTAACAAGTTAACCATGAGTCAGCAATGTGCTCTCATGGCCAGGAAGGCTAAGGGGATCCTGGCTGCATCAGGAGGAGTGTTGCCAGCAGGTCAAGGGAGGGCACCCTGCCCTTCTGCTCAGTCCTGGTGAGGCCACACCTGGAGTATTGGGTGCAGTTCTGGGCTCCCCAGGACAAGAGGGACATGGAGCTTCTAAAGATGGTCCAGCGCAGAGCAACAAAGATGATGAAGGGACTGGAGCATCTACTGTACTAGTAAAGACTAAGAGAGCTGGGCCTGTTTAACCTGGAGAAGACCGAGGGAAATCTGAAGATAATAACTGAGGGGGTGAATGTAGGGAGGAGGGTGCCAAACTCTTCTCAGTGATGGCTAGGGCTAGAACAAGGGGTAATGGGTGCAAGTTGAAACCCAGGCAGTTCCATTTCCATGTGAGGAAGAATTTCTTTGCTGTGAGGGTGACAGAGCCCTGGAACAGGCTGCCCAGAGAGGGTGTGGAGTCTCCTTCTCTGGAGATCATCCAAACCGACTTGGATGTGACCGGGTGCCTGCATGCTCTATGTGTCCCTGCTGGAGCAGCAGGTTGGACTAGGTGATCTCTGGAGGTCCCTTCCAACCTCAACCATTCTATGATTCTGTGATTCTATGGTAAAATATTGAAATTTGAGAGATATTACAGATATAACTGTGATATTTGTGAATATGCTTACCTCACGTTGTGGGTGCTCTGTTTGCCGGGTATCTGTAAGAGGTACTGATATTGTGGATTATATTTTCAAAACAAGTAATCATTTTGAATGTCCAGATTAAAATACTCTCAAAATGTAGTTACATAGTATCAGTTACAGGAGAAATTATGAAAATTTCTCAGAATATCTCTTTCTCTTTAGGCGTTCCAAGTCTATCTCCAGGATACTGAATCAACCAAATTTATCAGTGTTTTGAAAAATGTAACCCCCAACTAATATAGTTCTACTTTTAAAGTCCTGCCTTTATCACTTGTTGTGATGTCCTCTTTGTAAGAAAATCAGGATGTAGCAATGGTGAAGTTAAACCATCCTGTGCCCATCAACATATTGTGGAACAGAATTAAACTTTTTTTTTTTTTTTTTTTTAGTAGACATATGAAAGTAAACTATTCTGTCTATTCAGTGGATATAGAGAAAAAAATGTTCACTCTATAGGATGACATTTCAGTCTGGAGTGTGTGGTCCTCTATAGCTAGCAATCTCCATCCATTGATGACTTTGGTTTAGATGGCTGTTCTAAAAGTTATCTCCATGAGATTAATTTTAAAGACTTTGGGCCTATTTCTTTATGATGCTGCTAGGAAAAAATATATTTTATTTTTCTTTTATAAAATCTAAATTACTAGGATTGAGATTTGCCTCACTTAACTTCCTAACTAAAGACAGGTATAGTTTAGGTGGCTCTACATAAGATGGCTCACTAGACTCTCTCTGGACTGAAAAGCACAAAACAAAACAGAAAAACAAAAAAGACTTGATTCATCTAACTTATTTACAAATTTACATTAATCTGGAATTACCCTTTTTCTCCGTGAAGACAGAGAAGTACAAAGGAAGCCCAGGATGAAAATCTCAGAGGAAGACACCTAGATACTGCAGATGTTTGAGAAAATATTTAGGCATAACTGGGTCCGTATTCTTTAGATGATAGATTATAATAGCTTCCCTACCTTTAAATGTGAAAGTTAAATAAAATGTAAACTGTGCTTGTTTGGTAGATCAATAAAGCTGTTATCCCTTGTGTAAATGCTTTATCATGTAATTTTTAAATTCATGTCCCCTGTTCAATAGATTGTAACGTATCTTTGCTCTTTTGTTACAACATGTATCTATGTTCAAGTGTGCATAATTACGTAACACCCAGCATAGAGACGTACTTCTGGACTGGTTAAAAAAAATGCAGATTTTTGTATGTCTCCCTTTTGTCAAATGTGATTTTAATCACGGCATTTTTTAACAATGATAAATATTCCTAGGAAGCATATTTAGCTGATACATCAGAGAGATTATTTTCATTGCTTTCACACAAAAACTAGTGAAATCTGCTTATAGTATCTATAAGTTTTGAGGTATTGACTTCAGAACAAAGAAGTAGAACTGATGACATCTACATTCAATTTTTTTCTTTTTTTCCTGCAATTGGCCTAAGGTCCATAGGCAAACCAAAAGCCTAGATCATTAATATAAAAACAAGTTGAAAAGTAGCCAGGTAAACCAGGACACTCACTATCAACAGCATAACAGTGGTGGGTAACAGTAGGAATACTTCAGAGATTAACTATGTTTTGAATATAGTCTATAGAAAATCACTCCGGGTCAAAGTTCTGGCTTTACCAAAGAGACCTAACCTTTCTTGAGGTCAATGGGACCAAGGCTTCAACTTCTCCACCTCTTTCTCTATCTCTTAAAGTGGAGAACTGTTAATGCGTGAATGTATTAATGAATGTTAGCTTAAGGATTTGAAGGCACAGTATCCCACCAAAAGGCTCATTAATAACGATGAACACAGGAGCTTGTGTCCCTGCTCTTCACCATGGGAAGGACAGCCGTACCGTCTGCTCTCGCTATTCATCTGTCGTCAGTAATCTCTCTGCCATCCTCTGGGTCATCTGAGTTGTCCAGCAGCAGCGCTTCCATCTAATAAAATTAATTCTCTTCTCGGAGAAATTAATCAAAATCCTTCTGTCACCCTCATTTCAAACTTCAAATACATTTTAATCTCTTTAGGTTCTTACGCTGTATTGGGAGGGAGGAAGAGGATTAAAGAAAAAAGCAAACTGCACAAAAAAGTCCTGTGGTGCCACAGCCAAATCAAATTCCGTGGAACTATTAATTATGGAGGCAAAACAATAGAGAAATGTATTTCCAGGTGAACTACAAGTTTAAACGTTGTATTAGACTTTAGCAAAGTCTAAGTCCCTGCTGTCCTTTTCCTAAGGACAAAGGTGTTTGAAGGAAGTCATCAGGAAGCCCTTGGCTAGTGCAGTGCTAGTGGGAGCTGCAAGGTGGGTTTGTTTTTCATCCAGCACCTGCCTCTGTTCTGATACCATGTAGAGTCTTTGAGTGAAAAGCACTGGGATGGCAATGACACAGGAAAACACAGAGAGGAGGTGCCAAGCTCCAGGGAGTGTATAAATATATTATAAAGCCTTCAAAGAACATTCAATATTAATCTTGAGTAAGGAGTCCCTCTTTCTTTCTCTCTTATTCTTTTTATTTTTCACTATGGAAAGACGAGCAAAACACAATCTTAGGAACTCCACCCACCTAAGTCAGTCAAACAAAACCAGAAGAGTTTAGTTTAACTCTTGATGTTCTTAAAGTTATCTTACTTGCTGTTCACTCACACCTCTTTTCTGTCTGCTCCCAGAATGTTCGTGCTTTACTCTTGCAGCCTTTTTAATTCATGACTGGACAATTTCATCCTACTTTCATGCCTTTAATAAGAATTTCTGAAGCATTGCCCCATTCCCACCTGGGAATCCCGTCCATTCTCTCCCTGGGTTTTATTCTCTTAATTCAGCCATGAGGTGATAAGGCTGAAGGAGATGTCTTAATGCAGCTCTCAGGATAGATTCAAACAAGTCAATGTTGTTATGTGACACTTAGAAATTTGTACCACGTGGAGATGCCAACCTTGATCCTGAAACAAGACTGGGCATCATCCTCTGAGAATCTGTAGTTGCTAGCAGGAGATGTGAATCTTAGTTGTCAGGGTTTCCTTTTTGGAAATGAGTTCCTTTTAATATTGACAGTGTTTATCATTTTATTTCCGCTAGAAAAAGACACCCAGGACTGGGTGTCTCTTGCACTAGACAGAATAAAACACATCTTTGCAATCTAAATAAATAAAAGGCAGAGGAAGCAGGAGGAATTCTCACGGAAATGATCAGAAAGAGGAGTTGTTTTCAAATGTCATATTAGGTTTATAATACTGGGTTCAGTTGTACCTGCCGTTCCTTGGTTTGTAGGTTCATTCTAGGCAAACTCTGGGTTTAGAGGGAAGGTTGAAATACATGGAATAATTTTAAAAGGCAAATTTGGGAGGCCTAAAGGAAAAATGGGACAGGGCTTTGGTTATTAGTCAGTTTTGCCTTCAAGATGTTTCTTTGGTATTTCCAGGCTGATCTGTGATGTTCTCACCTAAAGCCTGTGCATCTGAAGGGGCTGAAATGTGACAGGGGAAAAAAAAAAAAAAAAAAGACAGCAATAAAATAGAATCCAGTAACATAAAATAAAACAAATCCAGAACAGGCTACTACTGCTACAAAAGTCTTGGCACCGGAGTGAGCATCTGCTCCCTCTGAGATCAGCCTGTTGTGTTGGTGATATTGCCGTGAATGCTTTTTGGTGTGTGTCCTGCCCTCACAATCCAACTTTTTACATGAGGCTGAGCAATCACTAAAGATTTTCTTCCTGTTAGTGATGTTAATGCTGACCATAACCAATATTCTGATTGTCAGGTGATAGAAAAATAAGTTGCCAATTAGCTGGCACTAGGTCTGTTCAAAACTCGTGAAAGTATGATATTCATTATCTTAAAATATTTATGCAGCCATGTAGTGCAATGATCCTAAGTTCTGCTCAGTTTGCCTCAGCTTTCACATCCATAAAACATCCAAAAGAAAAGCAGTGTATAAAAAGGGCTAGTAGGAAGAGAGCATAGAGCTTAAATTTGAAGATATTCAAGGACGAAAAAAAATATATATTATCATTGATTGACTTACAACATATCCTTCAGAAAGTAAAATGACAATGTGACCAGCCCTGCAAAATATGCAGCAATACCTTTGGCCAAAATATCTCTGTTAAACCATTTATTGTGGCTGCAAGTAGCAGCTAGGTTCCGTTAATTATTCAGGACACGACAACAGACAGAAGAGCAGAGAACTGTCATAAGTCAGGGGGAGAGCTGCAACGACGTGTAATCCTTGTTTTTACCAACGTAAGCTCTTTAAGGATTAGAGACTGTTGTTATATTTGTGTCTTATAAGCCTGAGTACTTTGTGCTGGATAAATAATAAAATAATTAATAAGTGTCTAAGGCAAGTGTCTAAAACATGAACAAGAGAAGAAAGATTGTGGAAATTAATGGTGAGAGTGTTGTGCAGTTCAGCCACAGTTATAGCCATGTAGGAAAAAAATGAGACTTTAGATGTTTGATCTGGCCACCAAAGACGATTTCACTAGTCCTGTATATTCAGCTCTGTGAACGCTAACCAGGAAGTCAATAAGTTACAATTGTTTGTTAAATCACATCTGGACCTAATGGGAAAGATGATGATCTAGCTCAAGAGAGGGAGGGTAAATGATGCAGAATCCAAAACATGATGGAAAAAGAATTATGTTCTGCTCTGCTTCATACCCAGCCCCTTTATCCCTACACGATCTGAGCGCTTTCCTGCAGCACATTAAGCAGTATGACTAACATCTGTCACATAAGGATCTCTTCTCGCTGTAACTTTTTCCATCACCACCACTCCCCTTGCAAAGTGGGAGAATTTGATGTGCAGGAGACAATTTTGTTTATTGTAGAGGCTTGCTTGAGATTCAAACTCAGTCCTTAGATCAGGAAAAGTCTTGTTTCAACAGGAAAGGACCTTGTATTTCACAGTATGGCCTTGCTATGGTTGTTGGTATTGACCTCTTTTTACTGTGTTCTCCACAGATGATAGTTTTCAGGTGTTGATTCTGGTTTGGACTGCATTGTCATTTGTGAAGATTTTCCTCATTTTGACAATCAGATGACTAGGAGCAGGATCAGGACCTCTGGGTTTCAGCATATTCCTGGAATATGATCGTTAGGATTTCTCTTCCTTTTTTTTTTCTTTTTTTTTTTTTTTTTAAGAGCAAGGTATGCTTGATTGGACTATGAAGAAGGAAATAATCTGTTCCTTTATTTTTTTAAATCATTAATGTCAGTTGGTAATAGACCTCTCTAACAGATATAACCTACTAGTATTTTTTTTTCCTTAGTTTTATTTTGCAGACCTGTTAGATCTTGTCTGCAGATTCCACTGGGGTCTAAAGGCTGATCTATATAGATAAAGATTTGTATAGAGATGCAGCAGAGATTCAGTCTAACTCACATGATCATACTGCAAATTTTGCTGTATTTGACCTGATCCGTGGAACATCTTTCATCATTTTCATCAATGATGCATTCATGTAAAGACCTGAGTGATATATAAAAAAAGAAAGCTTAAAAATATTACCTCAGTGCAGCCTTTTGATAGCTTGTTGATATTTTCAGGAGCAAATTCGAGAATGATTTCAGGAGCCATTCATGATTCAGGAATGTTTAGGATTAACCATACACCAGTTATGCAGTATGGCAAGAAGGCAAGTTGTTAAGGTCATAAAATCAAAATACAGAAGATGATGCTATGGTTGGAGTCATTGGTATCTGTGCCATTTTGGCCTATTCGGGAAATATCATGTGAATATTTTCAGTCAGAACTGCTGGTGAAATTGTTCTGTCCTGGAGATATTCTCTGGGAGTTGCAACTTCTCCTCCTAGAGGAAAGCAAGGCACCTAGAAATGTGAAATGAGAGCATCAGGGTTTCCTCTCTCCTCTCCCAGTACTAACAGGCAAAAAGAGTAATTGATGGTTATCCAGGAGCCTGGAGTATCTCATATGTTTCTGATTCTCCTCTCCTTTCTTGGGGACATGAGTTAACTCTTTATAATTATTGATACTGGGCTTGAGATTGCAGTGTATCAACATGAAGAATGCAATATTAATTTATATAGTGAACAATGAAGCCTCAAATTGATATGGTGGAGGAGAGGGAAGTATATAACGATCTGCTGCAAGGCTGAGGGGCTGGCAGATACTAGGTTGGAGAAGCACATAATTATTTCTCGTTGGGCATTTTGGTTGGAGGGGAAAAGGTGGCTACACCATCTGGAGCTTTTCTGTGATTTAGTCCCAGCTGGTTCTTCTAGCAGGAGTTCCTGAAGAGACTCGAAAGCTGGCCTCGTTTGCTAGAAACTGTTGTGAGTTGGCTCACACGCTCCAAGTCAGAAAGGCTGTTCAAAAAGCGAAATCTTGGAGGCTCACTCAGGAAAACAAAAAAAAAAAAAGAGAGATTTCCAAGCCAAATCTCATGACTTTGGCAGTTCAGCTCATCAGTTCTGGAGTTCCTGAGATTGCTGGTCTTCCTGCCCTGGCAAGGTTTAAATACATTCTCGCTGCCATGCACTGAATATAGCCCTATGAACGTTGCCCTGCACATAGATATGAATGTTTGAAAGAATCATGTCTTATGCTGTGAAACACTCCTTTACAGAGCTGCTAAGGGTTGAAATCTGATGGTTTATGTGTATGTGTGTTATGGATACAATACTGGAAAACGAATTGGAAGCCATACTTTTCCGTAATTTCTATTATGGGCTAGTGTATTTTTATGGAGACTTTTCCTGCTCATAGTTGTGTCTGATTCCTGCAGTGCCAAAGTAGTGGAGTTAAATAAGGGCTCATCATTCTTCATAAAAATAATAGCAGAGTTTCACATTCTGTGTGATTAACATGCAACTCTCACCTTTCCAGTTTGCATCCTATAAATTGCACTTTGCATTTAGTTTACTTAACCCTATCCAACATGCTCCTGAAGAAATTACCATTGTTTCTCAGTCTTTGAAATGCTCTGTCTTCTCTCTTCTTCTTTCATCCTTCAAATCATGTGCTGACATCTGGTTGTTTTGCACTAAGGATATTGTTCAGGACCCTGCACAGCCCTCCCTGGCCAGCATCTCATTTCAGTTCACATTACTTTTTTCACATTACCCTCACCTCATAATAAGCTCCACATTTTGCACCTCCCCATCCTTTCCTCAGCTGCTTCTTTGCAAACTCGCTGCTCCTGGACAGTGTTCTTCCTCTTAGCAGTCGTCTCTCTCTGTTGGTGCTAACATGGTAATAATTCACTGAGTGTAAAAGCTGAACACATAAAAAGAGGATTAATAGAGATTAAAAATAGCTACATAATTAAATGAAACCTGTGATCTCTTGTTTCTCTTACCCTGGTCTTGTCCATTCCTGCAAGTGTCACTTGGATTTCTACTACCGCATTACAATTTGGGTTTGGGAAGGAGAACAATAAATAAAAGTGCGTGTGGTGTAGGGGACAGTTAGAAACATAAGACTGAACCTCAAAATCTAGAATGTGGAAACAAATCTACCAGGCCATTCGCTTTTACAGCCTAAGGAAAATTATGAGAGTGCCTTCTCACTTAGAGTGCCCAAATTCATGTTGAGTAAGAGTCATTGCATGTCCATCTGTTTGCCTTTTTTTTTTTTTTAATTAGTTAGACTGACAAGAAGCTGCCTGCCACATTTTGCTTTTTTTTCCTTTTTTGCTTTTTTTGGTGTTGTTTTTGTTGAATTCTTCTTATTTAGCATGGATTGGCTGCAAAGCAACTCCCCACTTCAATCAAACGGAGAGACCTGGCAGATGGGACATCTTTCAAGGTCATTTTTGCATGTGCCTGAGAGTAGATGCGGCCAGAATAACCCTTAACTTAAATAGAAGTGTGTCACTTCTGTTTAAACACTTTTTTACTATAGCTGTAATATACCCAAAATACTGTAACTCAGAAATGTTCTGTAAATACAAACTCATTTTCATTGCTTTGACATCTTTTAAACATGTCATCAAAGTTTATTTTGCTAGCAATAAAGCCATAAAATGTGATAATTTATGGGAGCAGTGATATCAACGTATGAAATTAAGGAACAAGTGGTGAGTGGAATCAACAAGAGAACTGAAAACTAGAAAAGACTCCAATTTTTGTTGTTTGCAACCCCATCCATCTCTGTCCTTAGGCAGTGACACTTGTCCCCAAACAACAGCAGTAGCTACTCAATAGTGCAGAGATATCAGCTGCTCTGATGCTGGCAATCCTGCCCTGCCCGGAGGCTTTAATCCTAATGATTCCCCTCTCTGGATGCAATTCTTCCTTCACACAAGATGCTTGCAATAGCAAAGTTTTCACTTGACTGTACCAAATCTTTGTCCTTGGTGGGGAACACAAGGTGATTTACAACCAGGGATCTTTTACCATCTTCATATAATGATAGTCCAGGTATCTCTTAAGCATTGTAGGGTCCCCTCAGAGAATCAGTGGTAGATTCCTATAGACACTTGCAAAGTATTTGATTATGATAATGTCTGCACATACACATGGAGTCACAATCCCATAGCATGTGTGTAGAAAGATACTTTACAGCAAAGAAAAAGATTGTTATCATTTGCAAATGCAATTGTTACCAAAGCAAAGAGCCATTTCCATTCAGAACCAACTGTGAAGGCATCCAAAACGTTGCTCAGTTTTTGCGATGATTGAGCAGCAAGCTGATGGATCATCACATTTTAGAAGTGCAGATGTAGGAAAAGTTATAAAAATGGTGTCATCTGGATTCTCAGAGAGGGAGTCTCTTTGCAGTTGACTTGGGAATCCCAGGATGACTTTCTCTGTCCCTGGGAAGGTCACCAATGGTGGTGGTGACTTCGTTCTGGAAATAAAAAGTATATTAAAGTATTTCTTCATTCTTTTTAGTGTTTTCAATTGACCTATTCAAAACCTGCTTGTACTACACACAAACTAGAGTAGCTGTTTTATATACATATATACATACATACATATGTACACAATTATATAAAAGTTGATCTTGCTTTACTATTCTCTTTTTACAACATAGCCAGCATCATGGAATCTGTTTTTAACACGGCAGAATATGGAAACCCAAATCTAATCAAATGGATTACTGAGGATTAACTAAAATGGATAAGGACCTTTATGCAGGCTCATAATCACTTCTAGCTGCATAATATTCCTATTATGCCATACAAAAATAGGAGTTATTTTCATAAATTTATTCAAAGGGAGTTTCGTAAGCTTTTATCTGAGCATTTTCCATCTATCCAACAAGAAAAAAAAATGACACTTTACTACTCAGTAGAACTTGGTTTTGACACTGTGAATGAATGGAGTAACGGATGCTTTTAATTTTAAGCATAGTCTGAAAAAAGAGATCTGTACTTTTCCACTTAGGACAGTTATCATTTTAATTCATGTAATATGCAAGTATATTTACGTAGGCAGATATATACATGCACATACATGTATACACACATTCGAAGAATATTTGAAGAAGTTTAGATTTTAAATATCTGTGATATGATAGTACAGAAAGCTCAATATCTGCAAAAATCCAAAAGAGCTGAGTGTATCCATGCTCTTTTAAGAAATTTCAAGCTGCAACTGGCCATGTTTTGACTATCTCCATGTGTAAGAATAATGTTGATGTAAAATCTGACAGAATCTTAATTATTCTCCAAATTTCATTTGATAAGAGTAGCTTCAGATGAGCTTTTCTCTAGACTACAAAAATGATCAGAGTGTATCAAACAGATCACCTGTTTTTATCAACACTTTTTACAAACTAAAAAAGCATTATACTGTTTTCCATGCTTAAAAAGTAAATTATCAAGGTGCCAAACTCTTACCAATGGCACGAAGTGATTAATGATGGGAAAAAAAAGAAAAGGAACACCAACACATCAAAAGGTCTTCTCAGCAGATGTGATTTTCTGGTCCAGACTGACCCAATAAATGTAAACCGCTCCCCATTAGAGCCCAGGAGAAAGGAAGTGATCTGTCAGCCTTGAGGATGAAAAATATATTTGAATGAGATGCAAGACAGATAATTCTCCAGTCTAACTTCCCAATGAGGAACTTGTAAGACCAAGTGTGGCCAGGTGTCCTCCCAGGATGGTGGTTTTACACCTGGTGTGGTGTCCTCTGGCCTTGGGACCTGGAGCTGGTGCCCTACTCTCTATTTTCAGTGCCACAGCTATAATATTAATCCTCAATTCTCTTGTTATTTCTCAGGTTTGAGTCAAGGCTTTTAACTAGTGAAGAACCAGCACAAAATCCAAATACACACTTCAAACTAGCTAACCACTGGAAGGGTTTAGTCTGGATTCATCTAGCTTCATCTTCCACTCAGTCTTGTCGTTTGTTTGTTTTTATTTTTGCTAGAATAAAGATCAGTTCACAGTAAGAAAACTCTTCCTTATCTGTGTACATACAGGTCATAACTAAGTCATCTCTTGGTCAACTACTAACAGATTAAATAGATTTGGGTAGTACGACTACCTTTTAATGGCACATTGCACAGCCTTGATTATTCTTTTAAGATATTTTCCAAAAGTTATTTTAATTAGCATATTTTTCAAAGTGTGACTACTGGAAAGAGTCCAGGAAAAAACTCACATACTCTATCAGATAGAGCAACAGCACTTCTACGCTCTAACTTGACACTTAGGCATCCAAAGATTTCATTTGCATTCTTTATTACAGATTCACGCTATTTTTTTTTTAGATAGTTATTTGCAAAGGAGTCTTATATTTTGTTTCACCATAGCACATTTCTGCCTTTGAAGTATGGGCTGAATCTCTTGCATTTGCCTGGATGGAAAAGAATTTTTTTTTTCTGAGTCACTCTAAACAAAATACCCAGGAGGGTTAGGGTATCTAAGCACCCCCTTCCTCACTCCTTTCCCAGCCTACCGTTTTTATCCACAATCAGACTAAATGAGTGGGAAATGAATTTTAACTTTTTTAATTAACTCCTTAAATTCATTGCACTATGTTTAAAATAAATGCTAAACTTCATTTCCTCCCCCGTAAATGATGTAATCAGACTGTCGAGCCTACGACTTATTTTGATGGTAGATAGTCCTTGATTATTATTGATGCGAAGGGTTTAATATCCCCGAAGCACAGCAAATCTGCACGAAAAGAAATGCTCTGTGGCTATGATGTCAGAGAAGCAAACCGAGCTGGCCTCCTCATTGTTAATTTGGAAAAGAAAACAAGAAAGACTTGCAGCTGGCCACAAATCTCTCGTGTTCTTCAAGTAATGTTTGAATGTTGCTTTTCATTCTTTTGTTTTCCTTTCATTTTTTCTTTTTTTTTTCTTTTTTTTTATAAAAGTGCAAGTGGAGTTAAAACACCACTCAAACTTACTTTGAAGCGTATTTATCTCTTCAGGAAGGCTTTCTTTTTTCATAATAAAAACACTGTCTAGAGGAAGCAGAATTACAGGCATTGAATAAATTTACAACGTGACTTTGTTAACATAGATTTTACTAGCAGAGGTCTCGCCAAGGGCCATACCTTTGCTCCCTGCTTATATGATTTCCTCTCTGCTTGCTCAGCATGCTTCAGCTCCTTCTTCTTCCTGGCCTCCCTGCAGTCCATTTCTTGGACTGGTGGTGTTTTGTTTGAGTTCCTGTTTTGGGCAATGTAAAGCTGGTCACAGGCCATGTGCTCAGTGCTTTGCTGCGCTATAAGGTGACTGCCCATGCTACCATGTGAATCTGAGGGATGTCATACGTCTTTCCTGCTCAGTGCCTCCAGTTTCTGCAGTTAGTGTGTTAAGAATAAAATGCTAACCTTACTCCCTCTGCAATAAAACCCTTGCCTAAAACCGCAGAGGAAAGTGCTTAAGACAACACACTGCAATTTCGAGAAGACCAGGAAGGACACTATGGCCATTCATCTCTTTTCCTTTATTTATTGCCCAGCAGCTGGTTTCACTAGCACATCTGGGATTTTTTAAGGGATTGCTTTGAGAGAGTGCAAATCTGGTTAGGAACCGCAGGAAGGTTAAGGGCTTGTTGGCTTTGGATGGCCAAGCAAAGGTCTGGGGCAGAGAGGCTGGTGCCAGCAAGTCTGTGGTGTTTGGCTGACATCAAGCACAAGAGATCTACAGCAGCTCTGCTTGCTTGGCACAGGGGCTGCTACCTTTTAAGGCGCTCTAATTGCTAATCATTACTCCTTGCTCAGAGGCCGATTTCTTGCAACACAAACAGATGGGCCGTTTTGGTATCTGTGTGGTGAAGACTACATTTGTCCCCCATCTGAAAAGATATTTTTAGAAGATTCTTCTTTGATTAATAAAATAGTTTTTATTCATTTTCTTCTTTTCTGCATCTCACCACTTTCCTCTCTCTTTCCACATCCTTTCCTCTCCATTTCTTTCATTGAAAAAAATAAAATTAGAAAGAAAGCTATTGTAATACCTTACAAGCATTTTCTGGTACCTTCATAAAATACAAAAGCGAGGTTAGGTGGTAGGAGATAGAGAAAGCATATGGAAGGAGCTCAGCTTTGTTGTCAGCTATTAAAATATTTTTATATTCAACATTGAAATTCCGTATCATTTGCAGCAGCTGCAAAGTCAAAAGGAAATTTAAGGTTTGACTTTGGGCCTCCAGGGAATAGCAGCTTCTCAAGGCATTTAAATGTGCAGTCTTCAGCAAGGTTTCTCCTACCATCAGGGGTTTTCTGAATTAAATAAATAAGGACCTAGGCTGAGAACTGCTCTGGATCTTCAGCAGTCATTGAGTCATTGACTCTGATTGAACCGAGAGCCCTTGGCTCCTTGCAGGATGCATTTAACAGCTGATCATTAAGTTGATAAGAACTGTCACTTTCTTAGAGTTGATCATTTTTCTTACAGTTCTTCATACAGAAAGAGACACATAAAAAAAAAGAAAAAAAAAGAAAAATCTGGATAATTAATCTCAGTGGAAGGAAATATTGGACTTGATTACCTTCCTGTGACTCCTCATTATTCATAATTTAAATATTTGGAGTGTTTTGGATAGGAGTACATAAACAATGGATAATGAGGAGGTAAAGGATGAGAACTGGCATGGCACTTTTTCACCAAGCAGTTCAAAAGTTCAAGCACTGTGCATTGTTTTCCCCTTTGTAGCTCGCTGCTCATCAGATGTTGAATTCATCTCTGCACGTCAAAGGCAGGTTTCTCCACAACTGGCAGATATGTCACCCCCTTTTCTACTAAATCCCACAGCATTGTGCTCCATAGTACTTGCCAGCTACACTTTTTGAGGTGAATTTTTTTTTATTTTTTCGATATTTGCATTAAAGCTCCATTATAGAAAAAGTCAGGGAAGAGGGCTTTGTCATTTGGAAGACCTCCTTTTTGGGATGTACTCAGACCAGAGTAGGATTTTGACTCACAATAGAGACAGCAATATTGGAATCTGCACTTGGACTCTTGCAATCAACTGAGAGCCTCATCCATGTGTATTTCCCAATACTGCAAAATCTAAATTTCTAGAATATGTCACATTAACGCCTAAGTTCCTTTTCCATAAGTGATGCTAGCTAAAAAATTTGAAATATATGTTATATATATATCCTACAGAACATATATAATGTGTGTATCTGTGTATATATATATATAATATATAAAATATATATATATATGTTCTGTATATGTATGTGTGTGTGTGTGTGTTTGTTCTGCGGGATTGTTCCACCCATTTTAGCTTTTGTCTGATGTAAATTCTGTTGTGTTTAGGAAAAACATCTTCTCTTTTCCTCATTTAATTTCATATATTTTCTATGACTAGCAGCCCCTTTCTCCCCCTTTTACATGCATTTGGAATGTCTGCCATTGATTAACTTATCTCTGTCCTTCATCTAGACCCTACCAAAACCTCTCATAAAAGTCACAAGGAGCGGACACATTGCCTTAGTCATCGCTTTGCCAAGTTATCTAGAGTTCATTTCCTCCCACCCTTCTGAGTTGATGTCTCTGATACTATCAGCTCTCTCCAGTAACATTGTGCTTCAGCCCAACCACCTTCCACGTGTTGTGACACTGGCACTAAACACAATGGGGACATTGTCACCACCTTGCACAGACACTGGCTGGCGATTCTGTTCAGGCAGTGTGGGATGATGTTTTAATAGGTCATTTCTGCCGCTTATCATTTGCAAATTCATGTCTAACTTAATGCGTACTAGGAGTAAGCAGATGAGCTGTGCACATTTCCAGAAGCTCTCTGAGGTGGTGCTGCTTCTTTCTGATGTTGTTTTTATCCCTTTGAATTGTTGCCTGAGTGTCTCTTTCAGAACTGCAAGTTTCTCTCAGTATTTTATTTGTCTTTAGGAGGATCTGGCAGAAGTACTTAACAGTGGGAAACTTTTTTCCTGCCCCATTTTGCTACTTGCATCTCCTTATTTGGTTCTCCACAAATGTTTGACCCATTATTTGACTTACGTAACTAGCAGAAATGGACTCTGATATAAATACTTCATAAATTTTTAGGCCAGAAGGGAACATTATGTTCATTTGATCTAACATTCTGCAATCAACAAGCCATAGAATTTGACAGGTGGCTCCTATCCTCTGGTTTAGCTAGAATATATATTTTAGAAAAGTCTTGTCTCAGAGATTTGCGGTGGTACAGGGCCTGATTTATCTCTAGATAAGATATTCCAATGACTAATTGCCCTAACTGTGCAAAAAAACAAAGAGAAGAAAAAATTATCCAGTATATCTAGAGATAATTAATCCAGCTTTAGAATCCAGTCATTAGGTCTTGTTGTTTCTTGATCTTTTAGATTGCTATAATAAATCTCTTACCCATGTAAGCAAGTGCTCTGGCAAAGAAATGACAGAATCAGAGGCTTAGATATATTGTGTACAGATGTGTGTTAAGCAATAAAAAGAAGATTTAAACTGGGCAAAAAATAGCCCTTAATATTAAATTGTTGATCTGTTTGTGGAAAATGCACTTTCCTCATAAGAGCATTAAAAAGGGTAGATAAACTGTTCATCATAAATAGTTGGAGAGTGTTGACTAATGGTGCAAATTTTCTTTAGCATTTCTGCCTTCCTTCTCCTCTTGGAAGTTATGACTTCAAAAGTTGGGGGATTGCTATTTGGCTATTCGATTTTCCCCAGATATAGTTCGATTTAGTGATGGCTTCCAAATAAAACAGTGAGTTTTGTTCCAAAAAGAAAATGTGAAAGAGGAAAAGAAATCAAATGCTAATTTCTCTTCACATAAACTGATGGCATCAATGAGAAGTAAATTTGAATAAAATGTAATTCATAAATACAGCAGGGGTCTGGTTTTCTGTCACCATGGAATGTAATTAAAATGGAGCTTTCACAGATATAAATTTGGAGTAATCAGAATTTTCCATCTGTTACTGAATCCATTTTTGAGCGCTTCCAGAGGCAGGGAATCTAGTTTATTCAAAGACAGTTCTTTCTTTTCTAAAGCAAGGTGTCCAAGCAATGGCTGTTGAAGGTCAAGACCAAGTCACATAAAAATTACCATCTACCTTGAGATGGATTTTCAAGTTAGGTCTTTTCAGCAGTAAATGAGGTGAGCATGTGCTGACTATGTTTCCTCCTGGAATACAATTTCATATATAGAAACCTCACAGATTTTGGTTAGCTGTGGGTGGAGGTGTCAGCCTCCAAACTCCATGCCAAAATCTGATGCATAAAGTTGCCAACAAGCAGATGATGACTTGAAGACCAGCAAAGGGATGCAGAGATGGTTGCTCGAGGGACAGGAAGATGCTTTTGGGTTCTCATATGCTTAAATGCCCAGGGTGGGAACATACCTGAAGTGCTCTGCTTGCAGGATGGCTAATTTGGTACCTGCCACTTGTGTGTTCTGCAAAGAAGCCAGTGATGAGCATTCTGTCCCAAATAGCTCACAATGGAAGTTAAAATAGGAGCAACCAGAAGAAAATAGACCCAGTAGTAACCCAAAGACAGGATGGGGATTGCTAAAGAGGTGCCAAAGAGGTTGAGTTATAGCTCATCTCCTCACCCGCTGTGTAAGGACACAGTTCTTGTGTAATAATAACTAGATTAGGTGCCTGTGACTCAGGCATACCTGGCCTGGGTCTTTAACAATCATTAGATAAAACAACATTAATCCGATCCTGTCAGGTTTACCACCTTTCATCAAACTATGCTATTAGATCAGGACAAAGAAGTGGGAAAGAGACTGTGATGAAAGCCATGTCATGAAAATTTTAATAGGTTGGATTTAAACCCAATGGATTATAGGACATTATTAACAGCTCACCTGTAAATCCTGATAATTTTCCTTTCTGTGAGTATCCAGTGTAATATTTGCACACTTTGGTTATAAATTTTGAAGAAATAGCTTGTAACTGTGGTTAAAATGCAGCATTAAAGCAGTTAAACAGTCTCCTTATTAGCATTAGAACTATAGTCAAAACACATTATACTTGGCTAATAAATTTATTTTTTATGTAATGGAAATGCCATCAAAGCATAGTTAATCTGAATTGAATTAAATTATAATTGGAGCTCTTGCGCACGAGGAATGAAAATGATTCCTTATTGTTGCAGACTGACAATGCAACATTTGTTACTCCCTCCCCACTACCCTCCTAAGTGGCAGCTGGAGTATTAGTGTATGCGTCTCATAAGCTGTGTTTCTGAGCATGGAGCTTAGCAATAAGACAAAGGGAAATGTATTGTTCTGGGTGTCATTCACCACACTTTCACCCTGCTCTTTCAGAGGTGCGTGTACTCGAGAAGCGGTCTTGGGCATGAGCATCCGCACTCTTCGATAGCATTGCTGGCTACATATGTTCGTGTGGGTGGTGTGAATGTGAGTTCCCAGGACTCAGAGGGAAAATCTCAGGGCCTCTTTTGCAGTGTTAAAGGCTGAGTGGTAAATATACACCCCAGAGCTTAGCCATGCTCGTCAGACATATTGACTGCTCATGCAAGTAGCTGGAGCAGTTTCCCCAAGTTTTTATGCGTGCCACTTACTTTCCAAGTCAAGAAGATGTGATAAGAGACACTTACCATGGAGCATCTGCTGTCATTTCCTCTTGCAGGGCACCGTGTGTATGTCGAAGTACTAGGTAGAGTGTGTGAGTTCACTATTTTACTACGTAACTGGTGGTTGTACCATGAAGGGGTTATGAAGCCAGGACAGGCCATGCAGCTATCTGCTATCCAGCATGCCCAAAAGCATTGGTCTACCTGGAGCACAAGCATGAGAGCCATGGCTGGTCTGGGGCTGAATCATGGCCAGCGGGTCCTCATCCAGAGTTGGCCCTCCGATCTTATAACTATGTTCGAAGGAGAGGACTGAGGAGGTAGGAATGAAAAGGAAGACTCATTGGCTTTTTGGCAACTCCTTCTCTCTTTAGGGTATCAGAAGAGATCCTCATCCATCCATTCTTCTATATGCCTTTCATACAGTCATATTACCATATTGCCCTGCTCCTGTGGGGCACAAAGTGACTGTCCCCGTGGTCTTGCACGTTGTTGCTCATGTTGTGTCTCCTGCTCTTGTTCCTGCTATGGGAGAAGTGGTGGCAGCTGCAAGACGAAATCTGAGGCAAAAATCAGGTCGATATCCCCATTCAGGACACTGGCAGGATCATCACCATGGCACCTGGGCATGTCGTCAGGGAAACAATGTGAGGACCCTGCTAGTAACAGCTATGTTTAGTCACATTGACACTGTCACTAGTTTAACTGCTCTCCCAGCATGGGTAGGAAATCTGGGGAAAAAAAAAAGTAGAATGAGTTCTCTTTTTTCCTTCCCTTTTTCTTCCCCTGTGCTACAGCAAAACAAATGAGCAAAATGCACTTTAGCCACTAGGAAAAAAATACTGTAAATAGAGAGAAAGCAAGATACAAAAATAGAGAAACTTAACTGAGAGCTAAGGGAACTTCGCCTGTAAGTCCATCTGATTTCTGTACGATCTAGCCCAAATTTACAGCGTGATAATTTCTAGTTGCTTATAAACCATTAAAATTTGCAGCACAGTAAGCAGCTAATGTAATTTTGCCTGCAAGTGGTATCATATCTTGGATCCACAGGGAGATGAGCATGCTCATGTCTTATCATTGTCTTTTGCAGTAGGTAAAAATGCCCAGTGCTGTTGGGCTCAGGCCCAGTGTGAGTTAGCTCAAGTTCATTATTGACATCCTAGGGCTCTTTTCCACTTATCTGCAAGTTCTCATTTAATTTATATCATCACAGCATCAGAGCATCATCCAAAAAAACACGTCAAGCAATCAGATTAATACCTAGCACATCTGGTTTTATCTCTCTTTTGCCTTCTTCTCCCCTAGAGTAAGGCAGGACAAAGAGGCACTTTGTTCAGAAAGAGGACATTGCTACCAAAAAGCAGGAAATATCCTAAGCCAGTTTGTCAAAATGTTATTGTTGTTGCAAAGTCAAACACTGAAAAACCTGGGAAGTCCAAAGTGAAGGTTGTCTGTGAGATGTTTATTGTCTCTCATATTTAATATTCATTAAATATATAGGGTTTAATGGTGAGGGATTTTTTTTTTTTTGCTCCTTATTTCATTCATTATGTTATGTGAAAGGTGGGTAAAATTTTTATTTTTTATCTTTATGATTTTTGTGTGTTATTTATATATATAATTTTCATCCTTTTAATGGCTTATTGAGTAGAGCAAAATAATTTAATTTTCCCATGTTCTTTTCTGAGGTGTTCAGCTGTCTAATCCCTCAGTCCTTGAGGAAAGTTAATTAACTGATATTTATATCTTGCTGTAAGGTAAGGGAGAAGCATTGGTTTCCATCTTCTCTTCCTCTGCCTGGTGTCTCAAAGCATTATGTGGCCTAGATACAACTTATCTGCTTCTGCCAGTCCTAGCTTGCTTTCTTCTTAACCCCAGTCTCTGGTCTGTACCCAGTCTTCTACTTTCCTTCCTTTTTGTTTGTCTTTTTTCCATTCTATATTTGATTTGGAGACACCTTGCAACTTTGATGACGAGGTCAAGGGGACCATAGCTCATGACCTCGATCCCAAGCATCAGAGAACAACAAAGTCTAGCTTTACCCTGTAGACTTGGGCTAAAAATACTTGGCCAACCCACTGCAATGCCATGCTGGAAGTCTTGGCAGTGCTAGGAGCTGTGAAAGGGATTGGCACAACCAGTGAAGGTGGATTTTATGAGCAGGATAGCATTTGTTATAAGCTGGAACGATCATTGTACTGAAGATGAGTCTTGAGTTAATTCTCAGTCTTGAATGAGTCTCAGTTAATGCTGAGACTTCAGTTCATGCAGCATGAAAGTGTCTTCAGCTGCCTGTGACATGCGTGAGATGTGAGTAAACTCAGCATCTTGCTAGCATTTACCATAGAAATCATGTTTCCAAAAGCTGAATGTTGTTTTCAGGAAATGATTTTACAAGGTGTTTAAAAACCTCTATTAAATTATTTTCTTCCAAGGAGAGTACTTAGTGTTCATTCAGTTGCTTAAATTGATTGCTAGCCCAGTTTTGTTTTGTTCTGTTTCATCTTGTGTTGTGAGTAGCTCAATCTACAGAGAAATTAAAAACTAGGCAGTGACAGAAAAGCAAGACTGTAATGACAGAAAAATCCAATCTTCTTAATTTTCCTGGTAAGAGCAGAAAAAAAAAAATAGGTGCTATGGACATTAACTGAAACCGAATGGATCCATGCATATACCCTTCAAATCCTACCTGCAGCTTGGTGAGACACCCATGAGCTGTACTTAAAGGCTTGAAGGGCTTGAAAACTTGTGAAAACAAGTGCTCCACACTCCACCATCCCATTCCCAGCACTTCTGCTGTGCTGCATCTCTTGCTGTGGGGCTGCACACTGCTCTGATAAAACATCAGTGCTAACAGGGATAATTCAAAGATATTCAAAAGCCTTTAAAGCTCAATGAAGTATAAAAATGTTTTAAATATTCTGAACCTACATGCTACCTTAAAAGGGGTGGAAGAAGAAAGCCTGAAGAAAACCTGGGCAAGCCACCCGTAAGAGTGTGAGATGAAAGTTGTGCCAGCACCAGATTGCTCCTCAGGTCTTTCAAGGAAGCATGCGCAACTCTACATGGCACCTTTGCCCTGTTTCTTAGAGCTCAATTTACCCATGTCTGGTTTTCTGGCCCTGTTGAACAGCTACTGGAGAACCAGACATCATTATTGGAGGTTACTGAACTCTACTTTGGTCTTTGCAATAACAACTTGCAAGCACTGGACTGAGATCTGACATACTCCTAAACATCATTTGATAAACTAGTGGGGGGGGGAAGGTCTGAGAAACCTCCAGATCTTTTGTGGCCTTTACTTTTCAGTGTCTCCACTTAACCGCCCCCACACACTACTACTGTCTGTCTTGTCTAATTTAGAGTGTAAATTCTTCAGGGCAGGGACTGTCTCTCACTGTGTGTTTGCGTGGTGAGGCCCTGATCCTGATTGGCAGCTCTGAGTACACTACAAATCTATTTTAACATAACCCCAAATTGAAAATCCTGTGTGTTTGAGCCTTAGGGGATGTGGGACCGTGTTCAGGAAAGCAGACTCTGAGAAAGACTGAAAGGTCATTGAAGACAATGTATTGAATATGAACTGTAGATGTGGAGCTAATGGCTAGGAGACAAGGCTTGAGACAAATTTTCCTCTCGACCAAATGAAGGCAAGTTGAATAGGACTGTGGAGGCATCACTAACCATGTATCAGGATACTGGAAGAAGCTGGGACTGACGTGTGTGCCCATTTCTCATGTCGATCGTTTTGAAAAGTCACTGAGAATACAGAAAGGGTTTTAGAAAGAGCTAAAGAGATGACTTAGAGGCTGGAAATCTCACCAAGTTTGAGTCACCTAAATGACATATCTAAGTGAAGGTCACAGTTGCCCTAGGATACTCACGTAGTTACTGGAGAGACAAGCACCTCCAGGCTATACTCACATTTGAGACGAGTTGAGCTGCCTTCTGGAGATGCCTCCACTGACTGCATAGGGACTGTCTGGCAAGTAAGCACAGATAGCTACGCAAGTTGGGTTCCATCAATCTTCACACCCCTAGAAAGAATAATTATGACACACAGTGTATTTAGCTTATTGGAAAGAAAGTTAGGAAAAGACTTGCTGACACTGTAAACTACCCACAGAGGAAGACAGTTTTCAATAGGATATGGCTCTTTCACCTAGCAAACAAAGGTATAACAAGATCCAGTGACTGGAAGTCGAAGCCGGACAGATTCAAGCTAAAGATAAGGTGCAAATTTTAGCAGCAAGAGTAATGAACCTGGGGAGCAATTTACAACAGAGGTGTTAGATTTTCCATGACTTGAAGGCTCTAAATCAAGATGTGATGTCTTTCTAAAAGATATGCTATCACTTAGCCATTAGTTATGGAGCTACAGAGATTGCTAGGTGATATGCAGAAGGTTACACTAGATGGTCATAAAAGCACCATCCAGTGATAAAATGCACTAATCTAAATGATGGTAATAAATAATCCCTCATAACAAATTGATTTTACACACACTGTACCAGCCCATTGTTACTCAGTTAAAATTGCCAACACTTTTAGGGCCTGCAGTAAGTGAATGAAGCACACATATTCCTGGGCCTCCCAGCTGTGGGCATATATTCTTCTTTTCCTTACAGACCCTTTACAGCCTAATCCTCCATGTCTTGAACTCTGTATTACTCAGTGCAGTGGCTCTAATACCGTTCATTCACACATTTTTATATATGCATATATACATGCAGATATGTGTTTGTATACACATATATACATCAAGGTGGCTTTATGGAGTCTGTTGAGTGGGATATAAGATCCTGAGAATGGTTTACAGACCTGACGTCCTAATCTGGGAAAGGAATTGCCTCCTTTACAGAGATTTTGTCACACGCCCTCCACAAAGCTTGGAGCGTATGGGGGAGAGCTGGAGTTAGGAAAACACTAAAGCTGAGGAGTGTGTTTTCCTGGTCTTTCTCAGTCAATACAGCTATAGGATAAACACAGTCACAGGACAGAATTGCAGAATTTCCTATTCTGCCTTGTTGTTTTCTCCTAGTGCCACAGCTGGTTTCTGTTTCCTATGTGGCTACAGATGAACCCAAAACATCCACTGCAGATGAGACAATCTGGTGTGTTTGCTCCAGAGGACACCAGTGGCTGACACAGTGTGTGCTGCTAAGCACTGAAGCTGTCAAAGTACATTTGTCTGTGATATGGGGGATTACATTCCATTTTGCTAAGTGTGCAGGACAGCTGTCAATCACATGTGCCTGAAAGGTGCACCAGGTATGCAGATACGAGGAAGCCACAGCCAGCCACAAAAGGAGAACAGGATTTCAAGTGCCAGGATACTCTGCATATTCATTAGCTTTTTTTTTTTTTTTTTCCAGAAAAGGATGAATTTGAGAAAAAATGAGCAAATAATTGCTGTCTGTGACAGCTGCAATTAATGTGCTAATAAGCTAAGGTTTCTGAAGTCCTTCTTTCCCAGTAACTAAGAAATTTCAAATACTCATCCCGTTACTGCATAGTGTCAGAGAACATTGTGCAGCAGTTATTTTGTGAGTGTAAGCTCTTTGGAAAAAGAAGACTAAACAACAACAACCACAAAATGTTTCCTGACATTGTCCACTATTATCAATCCAGTAATAGAGAACAACAGATAATAAGAAAACTCTCATGGTAGTGCACTAACCTGGAGGCCAGGAGGCATAGGTGTAGTCACAGCTTCTTAATTCTATTTCTTCTGATCTTGATGAGGCAACTCAACCTCTTCTTGACCTCTGTTCTCAGTTTGGGGGTGTTTCTGGATTGCAAGCTCCATCTCACTGTCCATCATTATTAAGAGGCTGTACAGTACCCAGGCCAACAGTCTTAATGTTGGATTGTTACACATCATACATATGAAAACTTGTGGGAAAGGATGCAAATGAAAACTTAAACATTGAAGCCAATAGCAAATGTGCTTGGGTTTACGCTCTGCAAGGGGAAGAGATTGTCTCCTTGGAGGGATTGAAAACAATTAGCGCTCACCATAATTTTCATCCCTGCATCTCCAAAGCACTTTACAAAGGCTGATAAGTACCATTAACCCCATTTTACAGATGGATGGGAAGCAGCATCATGGAAGCAGCAAAGAGAGTTGCTCAAGGCCATGCAGTAACTCAGTAGCTATGCAAATAGAAACCAAGTCTCCTGGTGCCAAGCCTTATTCCTTGGCCCATGCAGCTTTGACACAGGAGACCTGACCTCATTCCAGCACTTGTGAAAGTGGCAGTTCCCTTCACCACAAGCCTAAGCAGGTAGAGGCAGTCAATGACTGAGCCTGCTTCTACAGTGTTCACCATCCTTGCAATAATTGCTCTGCAGATTTTTTTTTTTTGTGAGCTTGATGAATGTTTTATTTACATGGAAATGTCTCAGCTAACACCCACAGTAAACACAAGGCGGTAGTCAAAACGTCGCTACATCTATTATCACAGAGAGTGGGCTGAAAGATATGCGTGTGTCTGCTGGGAGCAGGCCTTATTTTATTAGTACTGCGGTGCTTCCAGTGTTTGCATGGGAGAGGAACTATCTACTTGCACATGATGGTGGCCACAATTTAAAGGCTCCTATCCCCTGAGGCTACTTATTTCCTTGCTGCACATCTGAATTCACTTTTGATCACAGAATCACAGAATCACAGTATGGTTGAGTTTGGAAGGGACCTCTAGAGATCATCTGGTCAAACCCCCCTGCTCCAGCAGGGACACTCAGAGCACAGGGCATCCAGTCACATCCAGGAGGGTTTAGAAGATCTCCAGAGAAGGAGACTCCACCACCTCTCTGCACAGCCTGTTCCAGGGCTCTGTCACTCTCACAGCAAAGAAGTTCTTCCTCACATGGACGTGGAACTGCCTGTGCTTCAATTTGTGCCTGTTACTCCTGGTCCTGCCATTGGCCACTACTGAGAAGAGTTTGGCCCCCCCCTTCCTACATTCTCCCCTCAGATACTTATACATATTGATCAGATCTCCTCTCACTCTTCTCCAGGCTAGACAGGCCCAGCTCGCTTAGTCTTTCCTCATACGATGGATGCTCCAGTTCCTCCATCATCTTCATTGCTCTACGCAGGACCCTCTTTAGAAGTTCTATGCCCCTCTTGTCCTGAGGAGCCCAGCACTAGCCCCAATAGTCCAGGCATGGCCTCACCAGAGCTGAGTGAAGGGTATCAGAGCTGAGCAGAGGGGCAGGATCTCCTCCCTCACCCTGCTGGCAACGCTCCTCCTGATGCAGCCAGGATCCCATTGGTCTTTTTGGCCATGAGGGAGTATTGCTGAGTCATGGCTAACATTAAATGTTAAATGACTCATTGTTAACTTGTTAAATGTTAGATGACATTTAGAGTTAAAATGCTGTGGCTGATGCTTATTGGCAGGGTTGGTGCGTGGTAAATCAGGCATCTGGGCTTGGCACAGATGTGGCCTGTAGCCCTGGTGGAGGCTCAGGACCTGCTGTCATGCCCGACATTCCTAGAGTGGCTTTTGCTCTTTAGACAACTCAACGTGATGATCTCAGCAGCGGGTAGGCAGCCAAGTGGCTGATTTTTCTACCCCTGGCTTTGCTGCCAGTTTCTCATGAGTGACACAAGGCTGGATCAGCCCTACCTAACTTTAGGGATTTTACTGAGCAACCTTGTTTTGGAGACTCAGGGCTCCCCTGCTGTGCCTGAGTCTCCTAATGGGAGATCTGTCTCCCATTGCTGCTGCCGTTCTATATCCAAAGCCATTGTGTCCATAATTAGTGCGTTCCTCATAACTAATGGAATTCATACAATTGCAGTCCTCACTGCTTTATTTTTTGACAGCATAGTGCAAAATTTCTTTGTTGAAAGTCAGCAACATAAGTCTCCAAATCTTGCCAAGCTGAGTGCTCCCAAACTAAGTCTATTGGGACTTTACTTCTTTGGCACCCCCTCTGTGTTTTGCATCTGTAAAACAGGCACATTGCCATTCTTTTTAGTTCAGCAGAGACCTGCAGCAAAGGGGACAGAAGTCTGCATTATGGGTATATTTGCTCTAACTCAGTTCCTACTGCCTGCTTCATATTAACAGTGTTTCTGTAGAATAGCAGTGGTCCCAATAGCCATTCACTCAATAATGACCAGCATCATATGCTCCAGAAGACCCAAAGTGTAATATGATTAGGATTAAAGGCACAATGGTTTCTTATATAAGAGGATAGCTGCCAGAAAAAAAGAAAATCATGGCTGTGTAGAAAGCTGCTCTCAAATACAACTCCATGATGCATGTTAAGCGTTAGGGAAATGTCAACTATTACTCTCTGTTATTATGGATGTGCTGTAACATGGTTATTTATTGCAGTTGATACATGTCATCTTTTTCCTTCTTTTGGCTAATTGCAACGTTCAGGTTACTAATCTTGTGGTTTTGTGTGCATTTTTTGCATGTAAGAGTATGTACTTACATACATGCAGGTACCAATTTGCATTGAAGAAAGCAATTGAAATTTGTAATATTTAATGATGGAAACATAGGGAAGGGCTGTATGGTCAGCAGTCTTAAGTCCTTCAGAATTTGACTATGCAAGACAATTTATAAACATATTTTCCAAGAAAACTGAAAGCTGTTCCCAGATAAAGTAATACCTAGTATATGAGATAGCCTGGGGTGATAAGGGTTGTGTGTGTGTGTGTTGGGAGAGGACTCTAATATAATTTGGAAAATTTCTTTATTAAGTAGTAATCATATGCATGACTCATTCATAGTCTGTCTGACTTTTATTTTGTGGATAATTTTTTCCCACTAATAACTGTCCTTTTCACCCATTCTTCTTTTAGAGTTATTAACATGCCCAATAGCTGTGTTACTGTTTCACGTAAAAGATCTTCCTTTGCAAAATTCAAGTCCTTAAAAGTTCTTTAATATTTTAGTAGTGCAATTTTTGAGGACTATGATTTATCTCAATGCTGATACATATGACCCCAGTACATTTCTTACCAGGTATAAACCAGAGTGATATAGACAGACTTAAATTTGTTCAGGAAGAGGAGGATGTAAACAAAAAGGGTCAAAGGGGAGATAAAAATAAAACCACTGGGTCACTCCTTTGAACATTTTAAATGGCTGTATGCTAATTTAAGATGTATGGGGAATAAGCCAGAGGAATTGGGAATCTTATTACATAGTTAGAATTATGTCTTAATTGGCTTAGCAGAGGTTTGCTAGGCTAATGCCCATGACTAGAATATTGATGTAAAAAAGGCAGGGTTTGTTCAAAAAGGACAGGAGAAAAAAGAGAAGATGCTGCTGCTCATAGATCAAGGACACATCATTGGCTCTGAGACCCAGCAACCAGCAGGAGATGGACCTGCTGAATCCATCCTGCCAAAATAAAAAGGAAAGCAACAGCGTGAGTTGTTGGGATGGAGAGACAAGCAGACAGGGTAGGTCAGATGGTGGGGTGGTTTTGAACAGCTCGTGCAATTTGTCAGCCCCCTAGATGTTGGTATCAGTGTTGGAGGATGGGTGTCATGACACCAACATATCTGTTGAGAGGAAAAATAGTGAGAATGGTTCTGCAATATCTCCTGGGTTCCTCTGGGAACAGCCTTTTAACCAAAATGTTGGGACAGTTGACCAGAGGCTCTTGGAGATTCTGACCTGTGTATATATAAACTGTATGAGAAAATAAAGTAGGGAGATATGAGATGATTATCCCTTGAAACCGAAGAAGACAAGAGGCAGAAGCAAAAAGTAAAAATGCACATAAACAATAATAGTCCTAAAGCACAGCAGTGTTAATAAACTGACTTATTTTCTAAAAAACATCTTATGGGAAGCAAAGTTAGTGGTAATGTGATTCAAGGAACACTGAAACAACTTTGAGGCCATGAGCACAAATTATCATATTATAGAAGAAAGTTCAGGAAAATTCATAGGAACTTTTCTAGTTCACAATCATCTCTTTCATATGAAATTCAGGAAGAAATGATTGAGCAAGTTGCAGATAGGTCAAATTAATAAGAAATCATATAAGCATAAGCACGTAGGGACAAAATCAGAGCACAAAAATGCTATCCTAGGAGTTATAGCAATATAGAAGCATATTAGGTAGGTGCATTAGTAATTATAAGAGGAAGGAAATAATGTGAAGAAATAACACAGCAAAACATGTTTATTTTTATCTTGAATCAGTTAATTTGTTCACCATGCTGTCCTGCAAACTGTTGTACTGGCACAAATGAGTGGTAATGCAAGGGGAAAAGGAAAAGCAAGGGGAAAGGGGGGAGGAGGGGCCTAAACCAGTTCTATCACTAAAAGAAATGTAAGTGTGGGCCCATTACTCAATTGGTAAAGAAAGAAAATAGCTGATGGATGTGACTGAAGCATTTAATGCCTTTTTGTTTTAGTCTTCACTAGAAAGATTAATTGTGATTAAGTGACTAACCAAAATTAATACCAAAGCTGAAGAATTGTGAACTAGCTGTAAAATATGGAAAGAAGAGTAAGAGATTGCTTGAATAAGTTAGATGTCTCCAGATCAGTGGAATCTGATGTATTTCCTCATAGGACATTTAAGAAATAATCATAAACATCTTGGTAAGAGTTATCTTCAGTAACTCCTGGATGGTGACAAAATCCCAAAGCAGGTTCTTCTCTTTAGCTTTGATGAGGCTGCTAATAGCCCCTGATGTGTCACTCCCATAACAAATCTAGGCTTAGATGAAGCTACCGTAGAAATGGACATTCTAAAAGTGTCTCTTCAAGTGCAAAGAGGTTCCACCTGAGGACCTGTAACAGGAGGGCTGTGGCCTTATTCCATTTAGTATTTCCATCAAGGAAAGCTAGGAGGATGGATTAAGATCCATTTCCTAGTGCTGCAGCTCCCATCAAGCTAGGAGAGCTTACAAACACATAGAAAGTGTGACAGAAATGTAGAATTCAAACTGACCTTGGTAGAAATTCTGGAATAAGAAAGACAAGTGTGAAGAGCTACATGTAGGAGCCATCAGCTGCAATATTACACAGAGTAATTCTGCCTATATAAAGCAAGCTTGAGATTAAAACTACACAATAACTTACTGCTGTGAAACAGTGTCATATAGGAATGTGCAACTAGACATGCAAGTCAGATAAATTAATTACTTCTAATTGCTACCTTAGTGGAGGAACCACAGATAGTTTGGTGTGCTGTATTGCCAAAAATACTGCATAAGCAGCAGAAAATGTCCAGGGAAAGGAAATGAAAATGATGCAAGATCAAAAAATGTGTCTGCTGAGGGAAGGATGAAGAAATTGGTTTTGTTCTGTAAAGAGTAGGCTGAGGGTCAGTGTCACAATTTATAGTATGGAAATGCTGCTGCAAAGAAGGCACAAGTACATTCTGTTCATGTCCACCAGCAACTACACAAGAGAAAAATACAGATGGAAACAACTACTTAAAAAAAAAATCGAAAGGAGAGTATAGATAAACAGTGGCTAATTTTGCTAAACAGTCTAAATAAGCATCTGTCTTAGCTTAGGTATGGCTCAGGTAGGGGTTGGATTAGGAAACATCTCAAAACCCATTCCACTTCAGTGTTCCACCATGCCACAATTCATATCTTATGAACTTAGAAAAAAGTTTCACTGAAACATCTGGAGTTTAAAAAAGTAATGAAAGTCTACACATCACACTGCATTTTTCACTTGCCCATCTCCAAGCCAAACAAGGCAAGTATCATTATCTTAAAGAGAAGCAGTGCCCTCTTCTCAATTGAGAGGGACTGGATTAAAGCTTGGACCAAAATCTAGATTCCCTAAATTCTCACATATTTGCAGTCGCCATTGTCATTGTCAGGATAAAATATATCTCAGAATAATTGCTGTTTGGATTTATCTGATGGAAGAAAGGCTTGTCTCTCATACACTGAACCCGCAAAATCAGGCAGGATGTAGAATACAGTTCCTGCTGCTTTCAGGAAGATCCCTAACTAGTTTTCAAATCATCCTTCCTGAGATATTTGGAAATTGTGAACTCAAGAATGGTAAGATGCTAAAAGAGCCATAAATTTCATAAATTGTGTATTTTGTTGTTCATGTTTGCCTTTTTTTTTTTTTTTAAACAGGTGGACAATTTCAGGTAGTTTCATGCAAATCACTTTTAGCCTGTTCTTTTCTGATACAGTTGGCCTCTCATCAAGTAGCAGATAAGAAGAGGCAATTGTCTAAAAAAAATTGTCAAAAGCCAAGACTTCAATGAAAGGGAATATTTTCACATGCAAGAATAACCAGGATCTCTATGTAGTCAGCGGGGAAAGACAATCTGCCAAGGGAGATTTTGTTCAAGAAGAACTACAGAAGGAAAGGGCTGGATATTTCCTCACACATATGACTGCTGTATTATTGTGCACATGTGTGTGCAAGTATGAGAGTGCTCAGCACAAGGAAAAGAGAAGGAGCAAGAGGGGGATATCTATAAAATTATAAAAGTATCCTTGATAGAAGAATGTCTGGAGACAGGTAGACCTGAACAACTGCAAAAGAAGCCATCCTCAGGAAATTTCATGCCCTGCTTTTTTGCCATAAATCAAAAAAGCAAAAATCTGAGACAAATCTGAGCTATTTGGTATATATTAAAGATGAGTATAACCTTTTCTTTTAACTGCAACAACATGTCCTCGTTAAATCTCTGTTTTCAACATATCTGTTGCAGGAGCAGAACAACACTTGGGGTCCTGTGAGATTCCTGCCAACTCCAGAAGCTGGCAGCTCTCGCAGCACATTGTAAGACTTCTATTTTCCCCCAAGTTTTGGCCTGTGATTAATTGGTTTAATTTTACTTAGTAAAGTTCAATTTATGCTTTACAGGCACCATTAGTATTTGAGTGTCTGCTTCTGTGGTGATGGATGCTATAAAGAGTTGGGTGGGAAATGGTTTTTCTGTCCCCACAAAAGTATTCAAGATTTTTTTTTTTAAAAAAAAGAAAAATACCGAAATTAAACCAAGCCCTCTTAAGGAAAGGGGGAAAGGAAGTGTGTACAGACATTGTGTCATTACCAGCAATTTGATTTTCAGAACTGCCAATTCAGATGACAAGACTTCTTGAGCTGCCCCTTGAGAGCATGTCCTCACCTCCTGGCTCCCAGGGGCAAGTCTCTCTCTTTCACCCTCTATTGCTCAAGCTCTTTATGTGAATAAATATGTGTTTATTGAAGCAAGGATTTCAATGTATGAATTTCTTATGTCCCAAATTACTTTTTAACTATGGGACCAAAGAGCCTGTCGCCTTTCTGGTTGAATGAATATTTCATTATTTATGCAGCTGCAGCAGGACCTTGCTGGTCACCACACGGCCAGGTCTTTTGGGGTGAGTGACTTCCTACTTCAAAGAGGCATAACAGGGGCCAGAAAACACTTTCTTGACAAAAGTTTAAGCTGATGTGGGTTTTTTTGGTGACTAATTCCAGTTTCAAAAAAATTGTATTTAATCAAAAATCTCAGGCTAGCTATCATGTTGAGCATCAAGTCTCTTGCGGATCCATGGTGGCCACTGCTTTGATTATCAAAGTGTTAGGGTGTGGATTATCTGGACACACAATGGACATATACAAAGCTAAATAATTTGGCTATAGCCAAATCTAGTCGCCCTGAGGCTTTGGAGAACTGTTGTTCTAGAAAATCCTAAAGTGAATTGGATGTGGCAGGATCCTGGTCCAGCGTCAGCCAGCTCTCAGAGTTCAGTCCTGTTGACAGGGGCGTAGAGCGTTTGCTCTTTAATTGAGAAAAGCAGTTAAAAGATTATCACATCTTATAAATGGCTGCAATTCTCAAGTGGCAAGGTGGTCGGGTGAAAATGCATTTAAATGTGCTTTTTGTGCATTGTTTCTGTGCTCTAATAGTGAAATGCAAAGTACATGAAAGCAGCAATTTCAATGGGAGTTTTTAGAGAGGAAAATCTTAATTGCAACTTGCACTGTTGCACTGTTACTAATTTCTTGTTCTTGACCAAAATAATGCAATCTGAAACATTTTTGCGTCTGTTTACTCCATTGCCATTTCTTTAGCTATTTTTCTATCTTACGCTGAATGATTGGTTTAGACAGCACATTTGACTGTGAAGTTTGATGATAGTGTCTTTGCATTGCATTGGCTCCTAGAAACTTCAGCTGAAATCAGGACCTTATGTTGCAGCAGGCATGTACTAGCTAGGCACATGTGTGGCTGTGGAAGCCAACAAGGCTTGTCTGGTGAGCTAATCATATAATTCAGTGAAAGATGCAAGAAAAAGCTGGGATACTTATTCTAAAAATGAGAGAAAAAAAAGCCAAAGGTCACTCAAAAAGTCATTGCAAAAGGTAGAAGAATCCAGGCTACTTGAATCCCCATTCTCCTCAATTATGAGTTTAATTTTTTTTTTATCCTCCGTGATTCAGAGCCGAGTATTGGAATAACTTCATAGAAAGGCAGAGATTAAACAACTGTGGTTTTTGTTTGCTTGTTTGATTGATTTTAACGAGATTGTCTCTAACAGCAATATCACATCCTCTTGCTCTTTTGCCAGTGGGTAAACCTAAAGCTCAGGGAAATGGACAAAAGGCAGGTTCAAAACATCTGTGACCTGTAAATCTGCAAGATTTGTAAGATCTACAAGATCTGTAAATTGATCTTAGATGTTATCAAAGCCGATAATGATCGCATGATAACAGCGAAAACTTTGCAGCAACATAATTTAACTAAAATTAATTAGGCTTGCAAGTGTAAACCTTTCATACAGTGAGGTGTGGCAAGATCTGAGCACTCTGGTTTATGATATGAATAGACAGACAGATCTCTAAGGTCTTTCATAGGGTCCATTTAGGCCTTAATAATGCAAACTCCCAGGGTTTTAAGAGCCATTCAGTCTGCAAAAACAAAGCTGAGTCTGAAGGACTGAACTTTCCCTGGTAAACTTATCTAACCTCACTTTATGAGGTGTGCATGAAGGTCACAAAATCAGATTGGGAGATAGAGACTAGGGGACAGGGTCATATCCAAGCAGTTCAAGTAATTGTAAGATGACTGTTGTGACGAAAATATGCACTGAAGCCAGGAAAAATGCAGCTGAGACCAAAGCCTTTGGAAACAACAAGTGGTGCAATTCCAGGCAATGAGAAGCATGGGATTATGGCAGAAAGAAATGAGAACTATATATATATATAATTTTTTTTTTCCCCCTGTGAACTTCACTGGGAGACAGAATTTCATACTGAGTTTCCTCAGACTTTTTCCCTTTTCATCCATTTGGAACATAAGTCCTTGGGGTACTTATGTAACTTCTTTGTGCCTCCTTTTTCTTATCTGTGGGAAAAAAAAAATATTGAAAAAGTAGAGAGGAAAGTAGAGAGACTTCTTAGTTTTAATGTAGAGAGAAGCAGGGTCTTTTGCACCACACCTTAGTGCAAGGACTGGAAGTCTGCTCCACTGAAACTCAACACAAGCTTCACATAAGCCATATTGGAACAAAAAGCTCATGTTTTATGTAACCGTGAAAATAAGCTATAGCTTCAAGTCAGCAATGCTGTCAATTTAACTAGTGAGCCAGAACCATCGAGGATCCAGTACACAAGGACGTGCCAGCCATTCCAAAATGTTCTGTGTAGTTTGCATAATCTTGTTATACCCAATCCCACTGCATTATAAAGCCACACCTTTACCAAGACCTTATTAAGTACAGTGCATTTGATGTTATAGGACAGGACAGTCAACAGAAGTACCCCTGGCTTTGCCACAGGCTTGCTCAAAGTCCTTGAAAAGTCTCCTAACCTCTTCATGCCTCTGTTGACTCATTTATAAATTAAGGACAATAATATTTGTTTCTCTGATGAGGTGGTGTCATGAAGGGGAATTCATGAATAGATATCAAGTCTCTTGAGCTCCTTAGAGGACAAGCATCATGACAGTCTAATTTTTATTCTGGTTTCCTAAAGGCTTATGCAGTTCTTCTCTCTGTCCATCTGCTTATCAGCCTCCTTACTAACAACTGAAATCACTGTTGAATTAATCATATCGGACAAGGGCTAGAAGCCTCCAAGAAAATATAACGAGGTTCTGATAAGTTTCATGAAAATTAATAGGAGAGTAGCAGAGAAAGATTGAAATTAATAAACCTCAAAACTAGGAGCAACCCTTAGTTTGGAGAGGCTGCAATAGGACTCCTTGCTACTTGGTTTGAAACTGCAGTCACCCTAGGTGTGCTGACCAGCTAGTTTTCACATGTGTATTTTGCATTTTCACGTGTGGTGCCTTTTCCCAGCTGGTAATTGCTAGACTTAGAAGAGAGCCTGGAGGTACTGAGAGTACCAAGGGGAAATGATAATCTGTTGGAAATCCACAGGAATTGGAATGGCTTTGGAAGTGCTGGCTGAGATAATAAAAGGGATCTGTGAGAAGGGAAAGATCTTGGGTCTTTACAGTAAAGTAGAATGGTAGATAGACTGCAAGAGAAACCCATAGTTTTGCAGGCTTTGTTTGGTCTCCTGCTTACAGAAATACTTGTTAATTGTTACTGGAATATCTGTTTATCATTTTGAATTGCTGATTTCAAAAGAGTTTAAAAAAGTACAGGAAGTGGAAGAGAAATGCTAGACTTTTTTTTTTGTGATGTCCTAGATTTATTTCTGAAGATGCTCATTAGCAACAGAAACCCCAAAGAGACATTTAAAAAATGTATATGACTTCCACAATCAGTTCAAAACATAGAGAGCAAAATCTGCCTAATTCTTGATAGCGATATATTCAACAGACAACTCTGAAACGCTGCTAAAGAATAAATCTGAAAAACACAATAGCTGCTAGCAGCTTTTCAAGGAATGAAGCCATTGTGGATGTAGAATCAGGTGCTGTTCTTGCTTTGACAAGGAAAGATTTGGGATGTCAAATGTTCTGCATGCTGCAATGCATATCACCTGCTCAAGCGATGCTCAGTCAGAAAGGAAAGGTAATTGCCAGCAGCTTTGTAACTCTGTAACCCCCTTAGTACCCTGCCAAAACACATCAGCATTGATGTTGGCTTCAAATAAGTCTGCATATTCACTAGTTTGTGATAAAGGGGATAAGAAGTGACTGGCACAAAAACAGAGCAGTAGAAGAGATAAAGGTAGATTGATGGTGGTGGTGATGGTTGGGGGATAGGAAGGCTTAGTTTTCATGAACATAAAATATATTTTCTGTTCAAGATCAAAACTGGAAGAAGGATAATAAGTATGTGGTCTGATATATATTTATTTATATCCTTTATGACAAGAATCTGTAACTTCAATTTCTTAATGTGGATGCTAGTTAAATACTTGAACTAGCAGAGGAAAGATGTCAAATCAAGCCTTGTAGCCAAACCAGTTGAGTTACTAGTAAGCTTGCCACGAGGGCCAGATGTCACAGATGGACATGGATCTGGATAATCTCAATTTCAAGGAAATCTCAGGTCTCCAATGTCTTGCTCAGACCTAGGTCTGTTCTAAGTTCAGAAACAGAAGGAAATCCAGAATAACCATATCTTTTGCATACCTCTAAGAGGACGGGCACGGAGCAGGAATGTAGTAAAACCACTATCTTTCTGTCTATTGTTTAAAATGTGAGGCAGTTGTCCTCCAAAATATTGTCTCCTTGCTTGCTTAACCCACAGGCATCTCATTGGCCATTACTCATGCAGTGCATAAAAGTGTATTTTGGTGGCAGAGGCCATTGCCAATATTAGGAAGCAGGTTTCGGTCAAAACTCATTTCGCTTTCGTATTTATTTATTTTTTTAATGAAATAAATCTTCCAAATTACTACCTGTGTGAAGAGATGGGTGTAGGAGTAACTCCTTCTCCACTGTCAATCTGACAAATGAGCAGATTCCCAAATGCTCTTAACCTGCCTATTTCCTATGCAGCCAGGCACCTGATACATATCATTGCCAGTGACACGAGCCAAGTTGTAAGATGGAAGTGTCAGAGAAACAAAAGCTCTAGTGCCTATGTATGGGGGGAGTTTTATGTTTCAAACTCAACAGGAATAGTTGGCATATTTTAATTTCTTGATTGCTCTGGTACACTGGAGACTTGAACAAAATTCAGAGGTCTGGCAAACTGGAAACGAAGGCAGGCTACACTTTAGGCTGTAAGAGAAGAACAGAATCATAGAATCATAGAACGCTTCAGGTTGGAAGGGACCTCTAGAGGTCATCTAGTCCAACCCCCCTGCACACGCAGGGTCAACTAGAGCCTGTAGCACAGGGCTGTCTCCAAGCGGATTTTGAAGATCTCCAGAGAAGGAGATAAGCATCACGCTTAGCTCCAAAAGACAAATTGCTATCACCCAGCCTGCGTCCTAAATTTTCTGTGTAGCTTTTGCACAAAACATTGTTCCCTTTAGCTGTTTATTAAACTTGTTTCTGCAGGCTGAAGACTCACTGTAGGCTGCTAAGAAACACCTTGGTTCTGGTGCTCTCGGTGTCTCTTCCTTTGAAATTCACATGCCCTTGAGACGGAGACCTTCCCATCTCTTTGAGGTTCCTCACCCCTCTGTTTGCCTGCTTCCAATGGAAATTACTACCATTTCTCAGGCACCATTTCTTAATTTTATGTCTTCAAGTCTTTCACATCTACAAGGAACTTCTTGCAGAAGTTGCAAAAAGAAAAAAGCTCAGGTGCATTGCTGGAGTAATCTGCTAAAACTTCCTCCTCCAGTGTTTGCACACTATTTCTTCTGAAGAGACGGCTTCCAGGGCTATCTTCCTAAGTTTTCAGGACTTATCCTTAAATTAAATAGAAAAGGCAAAAATATAAAATAAAAAAGAGAAGAATTAGCTAGATATATGTTCTAAACAGGTAAGATGGAGTGATAAGGAATAGTAACACTTTGCACTTAAGGACTTAATATTGGTCAAAGAGTTAATCTGAAGTATATTAAATGCTATGTGCACAATGTCTATGCAAATACACATATAAATTAGCCCTCGGGAGTTTGCACAGTACTTTCTTAGCATCTATTGTGGTTGTTTTTTCCCTTACTATGTGTAAGCTGAGTTTCTTAAGTTCATGATCCAAGACATCATTAGAAGTATCTGCATATGAATTTGAGCCAAGTCCTCAGGGAGACTCACGTGGCATTTGCACACCCTGTTGACATTCAGAACAAAAGTCAAGCCCTGAAAACATAAAATTATGGGTTAACTTTCTTTTCAATGCCTGCATAAATTAACAGTACTGTCATCACCATCATTTAAGGCTATGGCTGCATCAGTATGGAAATCACATTAACTGCGCTGACCCACCAGACATTGAACCTTAAGAAGGAAGAATAAATTTCACATGGGCTGCAGTGACTTTGCATTAAAAATCTTAGTGGAGCTTGGTGAGATATTGTGCATTATGGACCAAAAATGTGTGGATGGGGAAGGGAAAGAAAAATTACTGTACTGCTTTTCCATATAGGAACACTTCTCTTCCTAATTCCATGAATGGCTCAAAATAATTGTCAAAATTTGAGAGCTCTGGCAGATGAAGATTTTAGTTGTACAACAGTTGTAGCTCTTATATAATACTTAATGTTGAACCTGTGGATTTTAGTGGCTAAAGAGAGTTTGGCCAAGGTCACCCGCCTTCTTGACAATAACCTCTTCCTCTGTGTACTACCTCACTGAGATCAGTGTGGGTGACATGGCAAGTTTGGAAAGCACTCTAGGTTAGAGAGTCTGAGATTTTCAGCATCCTTAGTTTAAAAACACGCTTCCAGAAGAGCTCGGATCCAACTTCTTTAGCTGTCCGGATTGTATTTATAGTCACATTTGGCATCTACCTGACAGTTCTCGGACATAGATCTCAAGGCACTTTTACAAATCACTGCTCTCTTCAGTTTACAAGGAAAGTAAGATGACTTGAGCACACGGTTGCTCAGTAACAGCAATCCAAGCCCTGGTCTGAGGAGTGATGTTCTGAACCAGAGTGCCCCTGAGGTATTAGAAATGATATGGTCTGAACAAAGCTAAAGAGAGCTATCTTGATTCAAGTTGAACATTATTGTGGTGGGTCCAAAGAAGAAAAGGTGAAAATATAAATGCCAGCTACTTGTCCTGTGTCCTAAGTGTCAGTAAGAACACTTTAACACTAAATATATAGAGATGTTAGATATAAAATGTATAAAATATAATACATATGTAAAACTACACATTTATTTATATGTAATTATATATATTAAAATATACTATCTATATTATGTATATAAAACACAGAAAGGAGAAGGGTCTGTTTTATCTTCTGTCCATGCATAAAGCTGTCTGAGTGCAATAACAATTCTCTGCCGGTCCTGCCTCTGCACAGATTACTTACCAATTGTTGCAAACCAGTTGTAGCACAGGGCACAGATACATAGCAAAAAGCAGCAAGAAAAGGCTGATTTTGAGGGGGGACACCTATGGTCAGCCAAAGATCTCACGCGTCTGGCTGTGTAAAGCCAACACCTGCAGCAAAGGTGAAATCATAGTTAGGTCCATAGTATTTACTGCAGTTGTCCTGTCTGGTGTAACTTTACGGTGATGATATTAAGAGGTAGCCTCTAAAAAAGAAAAGGGGGGAAGTTGGGAAAATAGACATTATTTAACTTACTGTTCTGGATGAGGGAAACTGAGGCCCGGAAGTGCCGTGCCTAAGGACTGAAGCTCTGCTGTGCTGTCCTCTTCTCAAATTGCTCCGAGCATCCTGATGCATCTCGGGGAGCGAGAGGCCACAGAGGCTCCAGCCGTTCCTTGACAGCCCCCCTGCTGTGCCTTAGCTGATATGGACCAAAATAGCTCCCGCTTGTTTCTAAACATATGCTGTATTATTTTCTACTTCTGCAAAAGTGCATCTCTTTTTTTCCCCCCTCGCCCTTTCTTTTCTTTTCAGATGGGCTGACGGAGGGAATAGCGTCTTTTGAAACAAAATTAAGGTCACTGCTTCCACCCTAATCAACCTCATGTCCTCATTCTTTCCCTGGCAGGATGACAGACCACTGGTAGCCTTGCCAAACCTCTCCGTCCTCAGCCAAATGTGACAGTCCCTTAGAAGTTGCTTGTTCCTTTCGTGCTTTGCCTCAGGTCTCTTCTTCCATCACTGTCCCTTCCCAGGCCCATCGGATTGCAAACAGCCACTGTCATGAGAGAAAGGAATCCTTTATTTTTCATCCCCTTTTCAAGGATAGTCACCACTGAATTGCATTTGCCTTCTGATTTTATTTGCATGCCTGTTACTTTTCTGGTCAAGGGAGAATAAGGATGACAAGTATCTACCCTCTTTCATAATAGAAGAATGGCCTTTAAAAACTTATTCCCTAACTGCAGGAATTCATCACCAGATTAATATATACAGTGGGAGATGATCAGGGATATTGGATATTTTCCAAACACTACTGCAAATACTGCATTTCACTATTGCATCTGCCCCATGGTCAGCATGTTCTATCATTTAGTTATTTTTCCTTACTTGAATACAGAATTTCTTGATCAGAGAGAAGGAAGAAAGCCTATTATTCTCTATTCTCTCACAGACCAAGAGCCTTTAATTTACATATTAAAATATTTGGGCTATTTCCATTTTTTTTTCTAATTTTTTTTCTCACATAAATAAAGAACTGCTTTTTCCCAGCTTTACTATGTATATTATGTAACAGAATAGGGACAACTTTGTCTTTCCTTCTTGCAACAAGCATCTCTGGTAATTTACATCAGTTCGATAGCGCATTTTGACAGGCGAATGCCATCCCTCTGCCCTCATAGACAGATAGATAGATGGATAGATAAAGTTACATGTGATATAACCCTTCTACATTTTCTCAAATCCCACTTTTAATACAAGGAAGGTACTGATACTTTAGTGATTTGCAATTCAAACTCTAATACAAAGTACAGAACAAATCTTTTTCTGCAGTAGTGAGGTTAAATGTGACAGAGAAACACCATGGACAAATAGTCTGTGGGGCAGAAACAACCACCAAGATTCCAGGAAAGTTAGAGGGAATTCACATTGTTTACAAAATTAGGCTGTTTGAGGAAGTTTGTAAGTGAACATGGAAGTGTTGAGCCTAAAATACAAACGTCACCTTTTATTCCAATTCCTAATGGACAATATCTTTGTAATAAATGTAGCTCTTTCCTTTCCAGTTGTGTATCCTGTTGTGAAACATGCATATGTCTCCCTGGAAAGGCTCTTCCTGCTCATAAATCTCTGGCTCAAATCTTTATAAGATTCAATATATTGATGGTAAAGTGCTACCAGGTGACAATTCCTCTTACAGGAACACCCATGAGAGGGTGATGACAAGGATGATACCAGAAAAAGGGCAGAGGATCAGCAGGCCACCCACATGAGATGTGATGTTGGCTGGCCAGCCCTGGCTCACAAGGATTTTCTCACTACCTGAACATTTAAAACCTAGTGGTAATTAGTGGTCTTGCAAAGGTTGTCCCAGTTGTAATTGGTCCTACCAGGGTGGATGAACGAGTTATGAGTGTTTTCTTAGTGCCACCGTTAGCCCAAATACGCCTCTCTTGGCCAACATCTGCCATCACATCCATAGCTAGACTAGGAGAATTTTTCCACCAGGACGTAAAGGACCATTTTGCTGGGTAGTCAGTAGGAAGAAACTTATCCCACCTATGCTGGACAGAGATTTCAGGCAGGACTAGACACTGGCTCTGTGGAAATCTCAGTTTGTTCAAGTCAAAGTGGTTGAAGACCCCCTGCAACACACTGTCCCATGGACTGCAGCACGTGTCCCACCAAACTTTAGAAGTTAGGAGTTTACCTTTGCTCCATCAGTGTCCAGTGGAGAAAGAAAACATGTCTAGAGAATAAAAAATGTCAAATCCTGGGCTTTTAACTTAGGGCATCTCATATTCCTTAAGAATCTGGGGGTTTGTGCTTTGCTTTCTTGAGTATTTATCTAAGGGGACATATAATACCTTAAACATGATGAGATTCTCTGCATAACTGAAACAGGGGAAAAAATCAATTTCTATCCAGAGTGCACATTTCCACAGCCTATAGCAGGCCTTTGTGATAGAAACATTGGCATTTACAATCTATAAGTAAGGTACTGGATGAGAAAAGCTACAAGCTATACAATGCCACAAGAGGTGTTTTATCACCTTGAGATGATGTCGGAGAGGAGCAGGGAGAGTGGGAAGGTAGCCCGAGAATAGAAATTTCTCTCCACTGCTTCTTTTCTCAAAATCAGATTGACCTGTTACCTTGTGCAGCCCCAGATACTAGCCTAATCTGTGTATGGTTATACAGAGGGCAGCATATTAAAAGAAAGAAAAAAAAAGGAAGAAAAACAAGGAAAAAAACCAAAGAAAATGAACAAATAAAAAGCAACAAAAAAAAAAGTTCTAGGGAAAAGAAAAGAAATAAAGAATTTTGCATAAACAAAAGCGACTGAAATTATTTCTGGCCACTTTGCTATTGCTATGGCTTCTGCACCGAGCAGTATGTGTCGGAGAATTTTTGGCACCAATAGAAATTTCCTGCTGCTCAGTTTTAGGGATCTATAGAAATTTCCTGCGGCTCTGCCGAGGGGAGGCTCTCCAGAGGCAGCGGGAATGTGCAGGTAACAGTCTAGGCTCCCTCCAGCAGAGGGAAGTGGTACGCACACACACAGCCAGTGTGCTCTTTCCTACCATGGCAGGGGGAGGAAAAAGGAAAAAGAAAGGAGAAAAAAAAAAGAAAAAAAGAAAGAAAAAAAAGACTAATTTCTTGCATTTGTATTTGCAGAGCTGAATTTTTCCCTGTCATCAAAAACGCCTAATTTAAACCCTGCAACTTCCTCATTGCAATGGTCTTACCCTCTGCCACCTGAAGACCAAGAAATGCAGTGTCCCCCAAACTGACCCTCACATCTTCTCTCCTGCATGGAGGCTGATGTAGATCCTATTTTTAAGCAAAACACACGTGCAGTTTAGGGCTCCAAGAATGGTTTTAATGCAAGCACAGTCTTTAATGCAATGTTTTTACATGAAATCCCTGAAGCTACTTTAAATGAGAGTGCCTTTCCCCAGAAGCTCATGGAGAAGGGTTTGAGGGACACCCTGCGAAAGTCTTGCGACGTGAGGTTGTACCCCACAACATGACCAGCCACGTGCAGATACACACACATACTCATACACAGACCTCCTACTCTCCTCTTCTGTCCATCACAGGCACATCTATGTCGCAGGGTCCTTTTTGTGTGCACACATGCACACGGATGCCTACACAAATCACTGAGCAAAACCACATCCCTATCTCTGGAGAAACCCTCTGACCACTTCTCTGTGGTGGATATACGCTTTAAAATATGTTTGACTCTCGCCTTAGCTTTACTGCTTTGAGAAAGCCTAGCAGCCTGCTGGAGACCAATTTACGAGCAGGATAATGTCCTTAACCGAGACTTCCTTGAACTACCTTAATGCTGTTTGCAAAGCAACCGGATGACTTTGTCGCTCCCGCAACCCCATCCAGAGCTGCAGGGAAGCAACTTTTGCCTCCAGCTTTCAACCTTTTGATGCGCTGATTTTCCACGCTGAGCTACAGTATGTGGGTAACAAGAAGATCCTGTTAAAGTGAAATCAAGTAGCAAAGGGATTGTCAGCTCAGCAAATCAGAAACATATAGTGCCCATCCTTCCTTCCCTGCATTCCTTCCCCCTGGCTACCAGAAAGAAAGAAAGGAGGGGAAAAAATATAAAATAAACAGCTAGTGAAAGCAGGGGAAAAGTGCAATGTCAGTGCAATGCCTTGAGTTTTTAGATAGGAAATTAATCGTTGCTGAGCAAGACGCAGCCTCTTTTAATGAAGAGGCTGCTGCAATACCATTGCAACAACTAGCAACCCACATGTTCTATTACAACAGGTTGTGCCGGTGCTTTGCTCCCTTGTGCCACGTCGAGAAAAAAAATAAATCAAATGTCTATACCTGAGGCTCCTTCATTTCCTACGCAGACATCTCCTTTAACGCAGGCTTTTCGTGCCTTGCTTTGCAGAGAAAGGGCTGGGGATGGCTTATTTACCTACTTACCTGTCCTTGAGCAATGTGGCTTTTCTTTGGATAAATTAAACTGGCTGTTTCGAGTGATGCTTTTATGCTCTTGAGTCAGGATCCAATTCTCAAAGGACTTTTTTACTTAAAACCTGTTTTTCAAGTTTTCAACCAAGCATCTACCGGTCTGCAAGATGCAATTCTCTTAAAGGACCTCCGTGCCTGTGGGTAAGAAGAAATTTCAGCCTTTCTGGCTACCTTTCCTATTTTTAGGTTTCCTGCATATTTGTGGTGGACTAAAGGTGGAAGGAATGTGCAAAAACTACAAAAACTTGGCTATTTTTGCTGTTCAGTTGCTTTGGTTGCTTGGTGGTGGGACCTGATTTTCAGTTGCTGTCAGTTAATTTAAATCCACTGCCATCAAATCTGTATGTTTTTAACCCTGTCACAGCAGTTTTAATAACCCTGAGTGGAAATATGCTTTTGCTTTGCTTTGTGGGAGTGATTCGAAAAACTCAGGTTACAAAGGCTGTCTTTATTATTATTATTATTATTATTATTATTATTATTATTATTATTATTATTATTATTATTATTTGAAGGTTGTCATTGATTTTCCCCAGCTGTCCACAGTAGCAAACTTTAAGGGATCCAGACTTTCAGGCTTGCTAAGCTGTGCAAGCCTATATATCTCTGAGGCAAAGAAACCTGTCATCAGAGGAGCTGGCGGCTGTTATAGACACAGGATGATTTCCTCCTCATCCTCTCCCTATATAAAATAACATATATTCCCTAAAATTATACATAAGAATTTTGTTTGGTTGATTTTGCTTTTAATACACCATAGAAAGTTTGAAGATGTGGACCATGGCACATGAGGACTCATCCTGCTGTGCTCTTGGTGCCTGCAAAGTGGTCCCTGGGCAGAGATTTGCATCCGTCCTGCTCCCAGCTGCTCCAGAGGAACGCTGGAATAGCTCTGCAAGAGCCATGAGTTTTCTTCCAGATCTGTTCTGGTATTCCTCAAGTCAGAATTTGCACCCGAATGACATAAATTTTACTAATATTATTATCATCATCGCTATTATCTCTATGTAAACAAAACAGCACCGACCGTGACGAAACGCCTGTTTTTATCTTTCTTCGTAATGCCCCAAATCCTGTAATCTAATTGTTACACATCCTTGCTCCAAAGCAGGGCTCAAATATTAGCTTAAGGTTGTAATGGCAATTAGCTTAAGCTTTCTGCCTAGATCACAGGGTTTGCTTACCACGTATTTTATCACTGGGTGAGCTAGGATCCTTATCATCTGACACTAGGAATTCTGTTTTCAGTCGACTTTTGAGGAGTCTGCCTGTCTCAAATTCTTGAGCATCAGATTTCATGGTAGAGGATGAACATTTATTAGACACAGAAGGGAATGGAAGGTATTGGAGGGGAAAAAAAAACCCAGCAGACTAAGTGTTCTGGGTGTTGAGATGGTCCTGGGTGATACAGCAATGGACTTGATAGGAGAATGGTGGGGAAAATGGCTTATTTAATGGCAGAACGGGAACAGGAGTAGGTCCATCTCCTTGGGCTATGGGCAACAGCTCTGTCCCAAACCAGGTACATGGCAGAGGCGAGTCTAGCAAATACGCCACCATTTCAGCCTATTGCACCAGGCAGATGCCTGCAGCAGGTGACATCTGGGCACGGCAGCAATTTCCCTGCATGATCTTAGAGGCTGCTTTTTAACTCAGACTCTTAAAATACAACCTAGTTTGTCTCTGTGTGCCCATTTCTCAGTCACACGGAAGACAGCATCTTGAAATAGTTTGAGTGGGAAAGCAGAGTATTGAAAGCCCATTGGTCTGCTTTACGCTTTGGGATCATGTGATGTGCAAAGCAAAAGCATGCTTTTAGCTTGCTTTTATTATCCATGAAGAAGCAATGGAAAGATTAAACTTGTAGTTTGCTCTCTATACATGTCACATTTTTATATTCTTTCCTTAAGTTCTATCTATTAGTAATGGCCCAAAACAAGGTATATGATTAAAGGGGCCTTTACTTTTAACCAAGAGGGCTGATCCCATGCTCTGAAGATAAGAAATTTTTTGGGGGGATCTGAAGGGATTTCCACCCCTACTTATCTAGCCCTATAGCCAAGATGTCCTCATCCTGACATGGTCTATCGTTCTTCACTGGCAAAGGAAAGTCCTCCATCAAGAAAGGAACAAACCAGCCCTTGTATAAACATGGGGCCTTTAGCCATGCCCACCAGCTTGCCCCTGCTCTCCTTCGCCCATTGGCCAGACGCACAGTGCAGAGCTCCAAGCCGCTAACAGGTAGACTAGTTGGCCGATTTGCACACGCTCCCTGGCCAGCTGGCAGGAGAAGCAGTGTAATTAGCTAACGAGCTTATACTGCCGCCTTTCATTCAGGTCGGACAGGCATTGTCTTTTGCCTCTCCCGCACCACCGCTTTTCATAAAACTCCAGGATATTTATCCCTTTTAAGCTCTCACCCCCTCAGAGAGCAGGGTGAAATTAGCCAGCAGGTTCAGAACACGCTGCCAGGCAGAGGATTGACAGATGGGCGGCCAGATGGACAGACGGCACTACAGTAAGAGCCGTATTTCCTTTGGAAACGAGGCCGTCAGGTCTGAGAGCGAACAGTATGGAGTTATGGGATAGGGGGATTATGCCCCTGACTAGCAGATGTCATGCATCAGGCACTTGCGCAGAAAAATGCAATGAAAGGGTAAGTGGATTGCCTTGTTTTGTGTTTAAGGTGTGACTTTGAGTCTTGTTCTGCTTTCTGTAGCTGTATAGAAATACGAGGTTGCTGAGGGTTGTGGAGAAAATGGAAAGGTATGAAGGTATGTTGTCAGCTCCATCACTCCTTTGGGTGGTGTTGATCAAAGGAATTCCCAGGACTTCTTTTAATCCAGCCTAATAAGCTCAGGCAACCTTTCTTGATGGGTTTCTTTACCCAGTCAAATAGGATAAAATAAACAATGTGATAAGAATGTAGTCTCAGATCCTGCAAACGACTGAACCGTCCTCTGATCCAGCTGTGCTCTGAAAACAGCCAGTCGGTCATGATCAAGCCGAACAGGTAACATGGGCTAATTATATTGGGGGATCCAGTCTGGACATGGATGGTCCAGGCACTCGCAGATTAGACCAAGATAATCATGACAAAGGTGTGAAACTCTCCTGGGTTGAGTCCTCACTGCTGTGTTTCCTGGAACTCTGTAGATGCTGCCTGCAGTGCAAGGCAGTCTTGAAGGGTGAGGATAAAATGTTTCAGAAAATAGTGTCACTTTGTCCAATTTTGAAAGAAATAGTGTCATTTAAATTTTTATTTAAATTTGTAGGCTAGCTACAAAAACTCATCCCATGCTCTTGATGCCTATATAAAGTCATCACAGCTAAAGGTATCCAGTAAAATAAAATAAGATGCTGCTGGAGCATTGCAGAATAACTTACTTTCTACATTTGCCAGTAATCGGATGTTCCTTCGATATTGCAAGCTTTATAATCAACCTTCTTCTCTCTTTTCTTCCACTGCAAAAGCTGCTCTTAAAAACATCAAGTCCAATCTTCAAAAATATTCACTGACTTCTCAGGGATATTCTCATGTGTCTAAGTTTGGAGATACTGTAGTAAATTTACTTATGTAGGATGGCATTCCAAATAATCTTATTTTATCTGAAAGCATATAGAGGTCATATCAAAATTTCATTGGAGCTCCATCTGAGGGATAAAGTAGTTGCTTGCTTATGAAATTCTGTTATAAATGAATTTTGCATCTGGTCTTGCAAGTGTGTGAGTACATGATTGTTTCTTTATGATTCCTAGTGTGGATATAGGGATGGGGTGTGAGTAGAGATTTGAAGATTTATGCCTCCTTCTTCTCTTATTTTTATTTTTATTTTATTTTAGAGTCATTTTAATGATAAAAGACCTATTTCTGTCCTTGCTTAACCTCTGGTGCATGCCACCAATTTCCCCATTCAGTTCAAATAATGAATTACTTTACACATTGGATCCCTTTTCTTCCTCTTCTTCCAGATTGAGTGACTCGGTCTAGACCATGGGCTTCTGCCTACAGGAGTGTGCAACACGCATAAAACCACTGACTTTAGCAGGCTTGCTGCATCGCCACTGAGTGCTGCATCTGCGATACGCCGGGTTTAATGGAGCATCAGAGTCTGCAGGTAAGCACCATTTTTAACTCCTTGGCCTAGTTTGTGTTTGTATCAATCAACCCTGACTCATGGTTTATAGGCAGAAGGCATATATTAAATATCACTGGGCTTGCATTGCATGTATCTATTTAAGATAACTATGGTTATTGTAGTACTAGTTGGACTCACAGTCTTTAATGCATTTATCCTCGCAACATCTGATGAAATGAAGCATTTTTATCTGTGTATTAGGGGCGGAAAACTGTAGCCTAGATCATTTTCTGCTACAGTAGGGAACTGAAGCAGGATTTTCTCATCCAAAAGCTCACGCTCAAGCTATTGGTCTGTCTTAATGTAAGCAGTACAAATAGGCGTAGAGAATAGAACCTCTTGTAAATTGGGATACAGACTACCTGGTCATGATATGGCAGACATGATAAATTGCTCACTATTAAATAAAGTGTTGGGGAATTGTCACGTAGCTACAGAGAGGCTACGCTATTATTAATGATGCACAAGGCATATATTTCAGCTTATTCTTCCATATCCATATTGACTCTGAAGTGCAAACAATAATACAAACTAGATTTTGCCAGTAAACTAACACAATTTATCTGGCGGATACGGCAGAAGTTGGGAGCAGGGCCTGATTGCTCTGTGCTTCTAGGTAGTGGTTATTCATCTGCAGTGGCTGTTGGTTGATGAAAGTGGCCTGGGCAAGAGCTTGAGGAAGTTTTGACGCTATTTATTTGTCTGGTGGGAATTCATTGAGATGGGCTCTTAGTTGAGCCCTAAGAGATTGACAAGTGATGAAAATGTGTGTGAGAGCCAGTAATCGTACCCAGCTCCACTGTGCCATTTCCACAAGTTCCTCTTTTCTCTCCATCGTCATACAATAATGTGCTATTTTGCCATCTCAAAGGTCAATGACTGGTTCAAAGCATGGAGAGGAGATGGTTGAATGGAAGGTGCTAGGGAAATGGATAGCTTTATTCTCATATATCAGAAGTTGTTCTTAATGGGAGAACGGAGGTGCCCCCAGTAGAGATTTCTTCTTTCAAAAGAGGCTAGGGCTCTCTAAGAGTGAAATACTCCCTTTTCATTTCCCAAGAGTATCTAGCATGTCAATGGGTCCTCTTCTTATGAATTCTGCTACTGCACAAGCATAAAACTAGAGTGAGTCATTCAAAGCTAGTAGAGGTAGGTGGCCTTACTGGAGAATAGGGAGGTATTGCATAGTTGTCTAGCATAACTATGATGATTTCAACAGAAAATAAAAAAGTCTCCTTCACAATGCGATTATGCCTTGAATATGTGTGCAGATCAGCCTTCCAAGTTTTATTTGATTTCAAATATTGTTTGATATGGCACAGTATTTCATTGCAATTTAACAGCAATTTCTACTCACACAGCTATTCTAAATAGGTTCTTATATGTGCCTATTTCCTTGGTAGCCAGGTTTCTATATCAAATCCTGAACATTTCGTTATTAAAAATATAGAAGTCATCTATTCCATTCTCTTGTACAGTGAGGTGAGCAAAATTGGATGTGAAGTCACAGTGCAGTAATAGGGCAATTATTGTTTGGAGGTTCTTTTAATATACTTATAGCCAGTTATATTGAAGATATATTACACTGCAGTTGTTCATGGCCATTCTCTCATATGCTATGTATTAATAAGTATCCTCTCCTATCCCATGGATTAAAAGAATAATTTTTGTATATTCAGAAAAAAAAAATATGTCAGTAAGAAAAAATATTTGGATCCTTTGAGCAATTCATACTCTTCTTGACATGATGCACACCTCCTTGATGCAAATCGTACCCCTCCTTCATAAAGACATTAGTGGAATTTCTGGAGACAAAAGAATTCTTGTTCTACTTCATCAGAATGAACGAACCAGTATCTCATCTGAAGTTAGCCACATATGGTATATGCAAAGTGTTTATAAAATGCCAGAACACTTACTTGAAGAATGAGAATCGTTTGTGAAGTGCCCTCCCACCCCCACTGCCGAAATGCTTTCCATAGTTAAAAAAAAATACACATTTACAGTAGAAATATAAATAATTCAGAGGCTAAAGGAAAATAATAGGCTTAGGCAGGGAAAAATAGAGACCTATACACTTACAGGACCTTCCACCTAATTGCCTATAAATAATTGCCTTGTACACATTACCCACAGCAGTGCATGGTCTCTGACAACATTATAAACCTGGATGTCAGCCGCAAAGCTCAGCTGCTGTTTGTAAGTGGTCTGAACTGTGCTCTTGATTTTTCTGCCTTTACTGTATATAGTTTTGTTTTATTGGCACTGTACTGTAAGCATATTCTGCACTATGCAAATACAAGAGCTGAGAAGCATATGGGCCGAATTCTGCAACACTCACTCAGACAAATGTCCAACTCACTAGATGGGAACTTTTCCTGAGTAAGCAGTAGGAGCAGATGCTCATCTTCATCTTATGCCCCTGCCAATTTCTCAGGTATGACAACAGACGTGGGTACATCACAAACACTGAAAGGAAGGACATTAGACTCGGCGCTGTCCTCTAGAGCCCTAGATCCACTGAGGTGCTTCAGACAGCAAAGTTCAGATAGAAGGACCCTCTCCAATCCATCCTTCTAGAAATCAGTCAATAAAATGTGATATCCTGACAGCCTCTCTCTATTCTCACCATTGAAATCCACCTCCATGGTACCATCAGTGGAGACATCTCACCTGATCAGAGGAGGTTGAGTTAAACTGCAGGAATCCTTGGAAATAGGAGGAAGAAGAGGGAAGTCCTGCACAGGGCATTTGTAAAGAGTCTCCGATGATTTCTGCTCTTCCAGCCCATCCAAGAGTTTTGAAAAAGATGGAATAATTTAAATCCTTGTATAAAATTTGAAGATTCAGTTCTGTATCCAGCTATGGTTTGACCTTACCAGCAGTAGAACCAGGCTTTGATTCTCAGCTGTACAGATGATTAAGAGCTTGGTCCCATATCCCAATCTTTGTATATTAAATGATTCATTCTGCCATGCCCAAAGAATATGTTTAGGACTTCAAACCTAGGTTACATGAAAAGTCACAGATACATTAATGTCTTATTTAGCTCCAGATTTGTATACATTGCCCAAGAGAGCTTGACTATGTCAGAGAAACTGGATTTCTTCAGTCTACATACCCTGGGAACCACTGCACCAAGAATGAGGTAGTGCAGACTTTTCCTGCTCACTTGGGGATGTGATCGTGCACTGAAGACCGGGCAGTGTGTTTTCAGTGCTAATGTTATCCCTAATAGCAAGACTGATGTCAACAGGGATACCCCTCTGTCCTACAGCTGTACCCTCTCAGCAGAGGGGGCTTGCATTGCCCTGCACTTGCGGGCCTTCTCCTCATCCTCCTGTGCCTTTAATCAAGATGATTAATTCAAACAGAGGCTTGAAGGTCAAGCCGTCAGGACCTGCTTTTGCAACTCCTTTTGTTCATGGCTTTTGCCCTTGTTGAAGAGAAGATGATGTCGGGAAAAGAGGCTTAGTTACAGACATTGTTTTGCTCCCTATAGAGCAAGCAGGCTAAGTGGTGTATTTCTACATTTGAATTGCATGAAGAAAAGCATGAATTCCCTTCATGAATCTTTTGGAGGAGTAGGAAGGAGCATTGGTGTATACTGGGGTGTGTATGTGGGTGCCTATTATTTTACAGTTTCTGTAAAGTTTCAATTTTATTGATCAAAAGATATGATTTTTTTTTCCTCTTTGCATTTGGGGAAAAAAAAAATAGCAGTGTAGTCACTAAAGTGCCACCTCCTGGTAAAGGGCTTACCTAATGAACCGAAGACACTTCTGCTGTTGAACTTCTTCAGCAGAAAACCTTTGACCACAGCAGATGTTGCTACTTTCTGCTTGATGAATGGGGACTTTATGATAGGTGTTTTCACTGTTTTCTGGGAGCAAATGTCAACATGGAAACACAACCTGACATCAGGACTAATCTGAACAGCAGCACCAGGACTTGCTCTCCTTGTTCCCTAGAGCACAAGGTCTGTTAAGCTAATGGATTTGTCTTTTCGATCACCTTCTCATACCACAGATGTAGCTTCTTTAAAAATTCTGAAAAAAAAACCCCAACCACATAAACACATTATTTTGAATTAATGTGACTCTATTCACATGGAGCATTTCAGCTGTGCTGTGCAATCTATGCTTGCACAGGACACATGCACAATATGGCAGGCGGGTGAACACTGACATTTTAAAATGAAAACATCTTCATAAAATATGCTCCAAATTGGTATGCAGAACACTTCTACAACCACAGTAATTTGCTGTCAATTGAAGCAGGGGGATTTTCCTAAGCAAAGTTGTTTTTTCCCATTAATTTACTATTGTTTCCTTTCTTTTTTTTTTTCTCCTTACTCCAACAGCATCATTGTCTAGTTCAGTTAACAGGGAAAGGCCAATTACATAAACAGTGCTGATCTGTGAGACTTGCATTTACCAGCCAGAATGTAAACAAATAATATGATACTTGTGCACTTGTGGTTATTAGTTTCTTTAAATAATGTTGTTGGAAATTAAAATAAAATAAAATAAAATAAAATAAAATAAAATAAAATAAAATAAAATAAAATAAAATAAAATAAAATAAAATAAAATAAAATAAAATAGCTGCAGTAAACTGGTTGATCTACTGGAATAATTTCCAGTCTGCAGGAAAGTGCTGCAAACAAGGTGGAACACTAAGAGAACAAGAAAAAGCAAAAGTTATATGCAATTGGAAGTGAGGACGTTCCATTTCCTTTCTAAAATCAAATGCAAACTGCTCATGTGACTGATTTAGTATTGAACAAGAGAGGGAAAATTGCCTCTTGGCATTTAAATGGAAATGTTTCTTGTTCAGAAATTTTGGAAGCTTGCATACTGTATGATTTTTGAAAGGCTTATACAATTACCATTGAATTTGGATGGAGTCTATTCCTAACAATATATATATTTCTCAATTAAACTTTGCTGTTCCAAAGACCTAAATTACCTTTGTCTAGATTCTAGGTTCCTGATGCGGAATGTATTCGAGATGCAATAAGACTAATGCAAATATGCTTCATTTTCAATATGCACGACTGAAAAGAAACACTGAACAGTAGCAGCTCTTTTGCCAAGCAGACCTTTCTGCTGAGAAATCTGCTGGTTAAGATTATGTTCTGATTTGCAGGGTGCCATCTCTACTCTGATTTTTGAGTTTGGAATAGAACACAATCCTACTTTCTTGCTTTCTTCAAAACTGGAAATTTTAGGATGATGGGAAAAAAAAAAAAAAAAAAAGGAAAAAGGCAGAATATAGCAGATTTGCACTTGGCTGATTTAAGGATACACCATGAAGAGGGCAATTCCCATGTACCTCCAAGCATGGCATGAAGTACTGCAGTCCATCATGTGCAGCAGTCTTCTTGCAATAGAGTTTTAGGGCTAGCCTAGTGATGGTCCGAGATTTGTGATGCCAACATAAGCACACAGAGCTGCAAACTTTCAAAAGCCTGGTTATTTTGTGAAGGGGAGAATGACAAATGTAAACGGCAAGAGGTCATGATGAATGCTGGCAGGGATAAGTTATCTGGGACTCGCCCAAGGTCAGGCAGTAAAGCAATGGCAGGGCCTGATGCTGGAGCTTGGAAATGACACCACCTTTTCTGTCTTCAGACCACACTGAATAGAGGGATTAAATAGTCCTAATTCCCTGTTGCTCCTGTTTACATTAAAAATAAGTAAATATTTAGAAGACAGAAACTGGCAGTCTTGGCCTTCCTTAATACAAAGAAGTAACTCTAACTTAAGCAACTAAAATCTTGCAGACCTTCTCCTCCCTGATGATTCTTATTTAAATAAGTAAAACAATTATGGATGCGTGATCTGAAAAAATAATGTTTGGGCAACACCGTAATGGATGGGTGCCTCCTCACCCCAAAAGGGAGATGTTGTGCAAGTCACCTAACTAGGACTGAGGAAGGAACAGAGGGTTCCTGACCCCCAGGAAAGGAGGGGAGCCTCCCCAAGAGCTGAGGGAGGGAGGGCATGAGCTGAACTGGCTCCCCGCGCCCAGGCTATGCTCCTCCTATCTCAGTTTCCAAGCTCATGCCACCCCATGCCCATCCTGCCTCATCCCCATCTCTCCCCGTGGTCATGGCATGCTCACCGGGATGGGATCATCCCAGTCCCAAGTGCATCTCACCTTATCCCCAGTCCTCTCCATGCCATCCTCATGTCATCCATGCCATGCTCATCCTATTCCCGTCCCATGCCGTGCCTATGCTTACCCCTTCCCAATACCCATAACATGTCCATGACAAGCCCATGCCTAAATCCTGCTCATGTCCATGCCCATCCCGTCCATGCCCATGTCATTCCTATGCTCATCTTCATGCCCATTCATACTCACGTCCACACACATCCCATGTCTGTGTGTAATGCCCACGCCTATGCCCATGCCTCCCTTGCCAATGCACACCCCCATTCTCTTGTCCATATCTATGCCGATTCTATGTCTATGCCCCATGCATGCCTGTGCCACACCTTCAACTCTCATGCCCTCCCTATGCCCATCCTGTGCCTGTACCCCTGTCCATGTCCATTCCCGTGCAATGCTCATGCCCTGTCTTGCCCCTAGCATGCCATCATGACACTTCCATGCCTCCCATACTCACCCCCTCCTCACTTCTCCGTCCACGGACTCATGTTATGTCCATGGCATGCCCACATCATGCCATTCCCAGCCATGACCATCTCTTCCCACGCCAGCTTCATGACTGTGCCTCTCTCCACACTCACCCCATGCCCATACCCACCTTGTGCCCATGCCACCACCATGCCCTTGACTCTGCCTATGCCCATCCCATTATCCATGCCCATGCCCACTCCACATCCACACTCACCCCATGCCCATACCCACCTCATGCCCATGCCCACACCATGCCCTTGCCTCTGTCCATGTCTGTGCTCACCCCCTGCCTGTGAACACTCCACTCTCACCCCACACCCATACCCACCTTTTGCCCATGCCCATACCCCCTGCCTATATCCATGTCTTTGCCCACCCCATATCCATGCCCACCCCATGCCTATGCCATGCCCACAGATACCCCACTCTCACCCCACACCCAACCCACCTCGTGCCCATGCCCTTACTTTTGTCCATGCCCGTGCCCACCCCATATCTGTTCCTCCATCCATACCCACCTCATGTCCATGCCCATACCCATACCTCTGTCCATGCCCATGCCCACGCCATGCCCATGCCCCCTATGCCCTTGCTTCAGTCCATGCCCACCCCATATCCATGTCCTTGCCCACTCCACACCCACACTCACCCCATGCCCACACCCCTTGCCTATGTCCATGTCTGTGCTCACCCCATATCCATGCCCACCCCGTGCCTATGCCATGCCCACAGATACCCCACTCTCACCCCACACCCAACCCACCTCGTGCCCATGCCCTTGCTTCTGTCCATGCCCGTGCCCACCCCATATCTATTCCTCCATCCGTGCCCGCCCCATGCCCATGCCCACCCCATGCCCACGCCATGCTCATGCCCGCCCTCGCCTCCGCCCGTGGCCGCGCGCAGCCCACGCCGCGCGCCCAGCCCGCGGTGCCGCGCGCGGGCGCGGCGGCTGCGCTGCCGTCCCTGTAACCTGTGTGTGTCTCCCTTCCTCTCTCGTGTAACCGCGAGCGCGAGAGGGAGAGAGCGAGGCGAGGAGGAGGAGGAGGGGGGAAGCTTTAAATAAAGCCTTTGGATTGCAGCTGCTTATTTTGGGCAGTCCTACCAGGGACGATTCCTGCCAGGAAAGAAGCTGGACCAGTCTTTGGGCTTTTTAATTATCATTTTTTTTAAAAAAATCCTTTTATTTTTCTTCCAATATTATTTTATTTTGCCTCTGATTTGCAATTTTTTGGGGGTGGTGGCGGTGTGCGGTGGCCATGAGCTCCGGCGCCTGGCCGTAGTTGCCCACTTTGGGGATGGCTGGACCCACGAAGTGGCGTTTCGGCGGGGGGAAGCCTGCAGACATGGTAAGGCTGCGTTTTGCTCCGAAAGTGCGATTTTTCCTCTGTGTACGTGTGTGTGTGTGTGTATATACGTGTGTGCTCTCGCCTCCCTCTTCTTTCCCCTTCCCCCTTCCCACTGCAAACGCCCGGGCAAACAGCGGGGACCCCTCCTGGACCCCCGTTTTTCCTCGCCATCCCTCTCCCTCCGCGCTGCGCGGCTGCTCCCTCCGCGCACTTTGCAGCAATCCAGGCGGCGGCTCCGCTCCGCGCTGATGCCGGAGGCGCTGGGGGGCCAGCCCTTGCTCCGGGGTGATTTTTTGGGGGCGGGCGATGAGGGGGGTCCCTCCTTTGCACCCCCCGAGCCTGCCCTGTGCACCGCTGCGGAGGAAGCAGCGCGGATTTGGAGGTGCCGGAGCAGGGATGCAGCTCCCCGACCAGTCCCTGCCGTTTATGTAATAGTAAAACCAAGGGGATTTTTATTATTTTTTTTTTAATAAAATGCAAAATAACCTGAAAGTCGCGGGGTTTCTCGGCTGCACAGAGCTTTGCGTGGACGCCCCGTCCCCTGCCCTGCTGCAGGGTGCTCTGCTTGTGTGTCTCCGTGTGTGTGTTTACATTTGGGTCTGTGATAGACTTGGGGATGGGGAAAGGCGCGGGGGGGAGGGAAAGGGGATTTTCCCGTTTTCCAAGGGGCAGCTAAAAAGAGAGAGAGGAAAAAAAAAATAGAGAAGGGAAAAAAACGGGTTTTACTGCAACTTGGGAGGCGATTCTCGCTCTTAGACACTCAGTGTTTAAAGCTCTACTTGCAGCGGTGCCCTTCCAATATTGGAGGATTGGGGGGGGGGGGCCAAAAAATAAAAAGAAGGGGGGAAAACAACCCATGTGGTGTTTGGGGAAAGACATGAGAGGGTCTGGCACAAATGCAGTGGTTCAGGCTCCTGCATAGCATGTATTCTAAGGCTTCTGCATATATTCTAGCAGTTTGCATTTTGGAAAACAAAATCAGATTGCGGAACATTAAAAAAATAAACAGGCTGCTAAGGGACATTGAGCTTTTATTTTTCTTTTTTTGCTTTTGATTAAAACAGGTTTTTTTTTTTGTTTGGGATATTTTACTTTGAAATAAGTATTAGCTAAGGTATGCCATTAAAAAAAAAAAGAAAAAAAAAAAACTTTAAGTGCCTTTAAGTGCTGTGTGAGGCACTATGTGTTTCTTAGCATGCCCATGTGAGAGTCGCAGTGGTTACAACCGTGCAAGCACATGATTTGAGGGGGAAAAAAAGCTCAGAAAATGCATAGTTATGCAGCTGTCGTTCTTGTGTTCTGAGATCCGCAACCTTTGAAGTATTCTTTCCATACAGCCAAAAGAGACCCGACTAAATACTTCTTGATGTGATAGACAAGACCTTTCTGTGGCTTGAACCCATTTACTCATGGCTCCCCCAGAAAAGTTCAATTCTTTACATTCCTTTTCTAATCAAAAATAAAAGGAAGAAAAGCAAACACCCAAACCTTAAACCAATCTGAAAGAAAAATACTATCTGTTTACCTCCCACTATGTGGATAAGCTTTCTTAACTTTTTGCACTGAAGTATGGCATTCATAGCATACGTATGTGTGTATATGTGTGTGTATATATGTGCATATCTACATATATGCATCCAAGGCCAAATATCTATTTTTTTTGCTTAGAAAAGTTCAGGGGCTCCAAGCGAGCAAGGGAGAACCAGGCTCTGAAGTTGGAAGTTGCCCGAGTCCCTTTGCAGGCAAAACTTCTGCTGTGGGGTGGCTGGTCCTGTGTGCTCACGGTGCTCTCTGCTTGGGGCCAGGGCAATGCTGGCGATGCTGGGCGCCCTACGAGGCCCCCCAGCCCAGCACCCTTGTGCCTCGCTGCCCCCCATGCACCTTGCTGCCCCCTCTCCTATGCAGAGTGCCCACATAGGCGCCATATGTGCAATAGCCCCTTTGCGCTGCACTGGCTGCCTGCTTGCACCCCGGCCCCGGGGAGCCAAACCTGCCTCCCCAGCACGGTCTGAGCCCGTGATTTGTATTTAATTTATTTCATTGGCCTTTGCGGAGCCAGGCGCCTCCCCCTTGGCGGCTCAGCCCGTAACACTTTTATGGGCTTGGGTGGAAAAAACAGCCAGTGCGTATGTCTATAAATCCATTTATCTCTATATCTGTATGCGTGTATATGCATGTGTGTGTGTGTGTAAGTGTATATGCATCTTAGTGCGCGTGGCAGGTGCTGGTGAGGGCAGCAGGATGCATCGCTCTCCCCATTGCACTGATTTTCCCCTGCAGCTGGACTGTGCTGGCACCTGCATTAACCGGGGCCAGGAACGTGCAGCATGGGGGCCGTCACCGGCGCCTCCGTTCCCTCCTGCTGGAAAAATCCTCCGCCAGCCCTGGTTGCTCCGGGGAGCCACTTGCTCTCACAGACCCTTCGCTCCCCTGGGCAAAGCGGTGGCTGAGCTGGGACCCGTTCTGTGCGCCCCTGGGGAAGGGCAGAGGGATGTGCAAGGTGCTGCCAGTGTCCTGTGCTCCTGCATCCCCTCCCTCCGAGCTGGCTCTGCTGCTCTGTGCAGGGTTTTCCCGGGAAGAGCCGTTGCAGGGGGGAAGGGAGGGCAAACACCCAACCTGCTTCAGCTTTTCCCTCTTTTTCCCCCCTCTAAAAACCCCTTCCCAGGACGGGGGAGCTACAAACACAGCACGAGCACGGGTTATGCTGCTGCAGGCACAAGATGTGCCTCATCCTCCCTCCTATCCCTATGCACTCACAGGAGTGCATCAGATTTTGAGGGGGAGCTCCAGTTGGTCTCATTCTGCTTATTTATTTTCCATTTATTTACTTAGTTTTAGCATGACCTGGGACATAGAACTTGTGGCTTGGAGGTGAGGGAGGGTCTCTCACCCACAAAGAGGATCTTGGGCTGCTCTTTGGCAGGGGAAGGAGAAGGAAGGAAGGAAGCAGGAGGTGCACAAGTGAACTTTGTAGGTTCCCTTTTGTAATTGGTCTGAAAGGCTGCAAAGAAGGGGGAAAACCACCGAGGGGAGAGAAGCAAATTGCTACCCTGGGTTGGATTGGGAATGGAAAGGCAAAAAACCCTCCTCAGACTGACAGTCTTACTACAGGGATGGAAAAGAGGGGCCATCTACCCAGTTCTTGTGGGTCTGGGGGAGCAGAGAGCTTTGCAGAGAAAAGGCTTAAAAAAAAAGAACAAAAAAAATTCTTTTTTTTTAATGTGAAAAATTATTATTTTACACCAATAGTTTAAATCAGACATTTTCCCTTTTGTTTTGGTGAGCTGATAGTGCACTGACCCAGGAAGATGCTGTTCCCTTTCATTTTGCAAAGGCTGTTGAGGCTCTCCTTCCCTTTGCTTAGCTCCCCGGGGAGCAGAACAACATCTCCAATATTCCAATGAGGAATTTCTGCATTCCGGATTATTTTAACCCCGTCGCTCACTGTTTGCCGGCTCAGGAGACTTGAACCCCAAGCGCTTTCACTTTGGAGCATCTGGGATGCTCCTGCGGATGATCCTTTCCCTGGGAAAGTCATTTCCAGCTCTGCTAGAGTTCCCGCTTCGCTGGCTCCTTTTCTGACAGCATCATATCCTTGCAAGAAGCCCGGCTACGATCTTATGTAACTTGATGTTTCCAGATCAAAAGTTACAAATATTGCAGTAATAGCAAAGTGAGAGGGATTTGGCAAGATGAATGCTGCATGGCGTACGTGATTTCTTATTAGGCCTTCAAACCGAGGTGATTTTAAAAAATATTACTGGAACAAGGAGGGAGGAAACGTGAAAAAACACCAATTTGCTCCTTTGATATTTTCTTTAATACCACTTTGCTCTTTTTATCTTATCTCTGTAGACACCGAGACTCTGTTTTCTTTCTTTTTAAATCAAACTCTTCTCTGCTTGCTTTTTTTTTTTTTAAATGCGTAATCGTAATATCAAAAAGCAAAGCAGCTCGAAACTCTCCTTCGCAGGTTTGATTCCGAGGAGTGAAACTCCTTAAGTCAGTGTCAGCTGGCATTTCAAAACTGCCTGTTACCTGCCCCGTTAGGAGGTCTATCAACCCAGCTGATTGGAGCTGAGAGCTGAAATATTCAGCTTCTGCTTTGGACGAGCCTTGCTGGGCGGTTTGACAGAGCAGCACGAGCCCCTTGCCAGCAAAACGGGTGCTCGTGGATCCCTGACCGACATGGATCACGGAAAATATTGCTGTGAAACATGTTGAAATACACAGGCTTACGTTTCCTGTTGGCTCTTGGTTAAATATACAATGAATCGCAACACAATTTTGTCTTTAACTGGTCGCCCCAGCTGGAGGGGTGAAGCTGCAGGGGGGCTCCAGCACTTGGGTGTTTTTTCAGCAAAAAAAACCCCCATGCGTTTGCCTTTCCCTGTGCCCATCAGAGAATTCCTACAGAAGCATTTTCCTTTGCCATATCCTCCTGAATCTTTCTTTAGAGGTAGAAGTAGAGCCCAGGGGCGAATAGGAGGGTGCGTCTGATGGGCTACGTGGAGTGCCAGGCATTTTGTGGAGGAAGTTTAAATTCCTTGGGAAGTTTCAGCGTTGCTTGGGTAGAACCTTCGGTCTTTACGGCAGTGCATGGGGCTGTTTGCTCCGGAGGGGGATTCAAACTTGGGGTATGAGTGTTGCCCTGTTGCATATCAGCAGAGGTGATGCTTTTCCCAATGTAGGGAAAGCTGCTGAAATCCTTGTTCTCCTAGTGTTCTAGCAGGCAGGAAAAGGTGATACGAGGCAGGATAGGTCCAGCGGGTTGTGTTTCCTATTTCAAGGTAAAACTGGCTTTCTAGGATCTGACACATGCTTGCCTTTCTCTTTTTCTTTAAAAGAGATAAGTTAAAAAAACATAAAGGAGCAAGCTGCTGCTGGGGGTTGATTTAGGTGTATTGGCTTGCTGAATCGCACTTATCAGTCCATTTAAATGGGGATAATTCAATTAGATCTCACTGATATCTCCTCAGGTTCGAGCCAAGCAGTGTTTCCTACAATCTGGGCAAGCTCCAGGTCTGAATCCTGCCTCACTGTAGCACTAATGCAGGAGTTGGGGGGACAGATGTGCTAGCAGCGAGCGGGGATGCAGGAGACGTTTCTGTGACCACTAATTTAGGGTCTGGGTGACCTCTGCTTTCTTGTGAAACTCCGTGCAGAAACTCTGCTGTTTGCCAGTGCAGAAAGTTAGGAAAATGCATGGTTAAATCTCAGTTTTAGCTCAACCTTGTGTTAGATAGGCAATAAAGGGTCCAGTGCATTAAATATCTTAAGCCTGCTTGAAACTTTTGTTCTTGAGCTATGCTCGAGGTCTGTGAAGTCTATGACTAAAACCAGGCCTTCTACAGAACACTGTGGGGATGGAAAAATAAACCCGGATGCAGTCCCAGAGCAGGAACAGCCCAGAGTCCACACATGATAAGCCATTTCTTCCAGTGATTTCCTAAATGTCCCAATCTTAAAAGTGAGCTCAACTCCTAAACTCAGTAAGGGATATTTTTCAGGATTCTGCCCATTTCCTTTTGAGCTGTTGTGAGCTCACTGAGTTTTAAGGTGTCATCAGCTTTTTGGCGCATGGTAAAGATTTTGACGTTAGAAAGGGGAGAGCAACCTCCAGAGCTCATCCAAGCCACCGTTGGGGCTTGCTGGTGAGATTGAAGCAAAGCAAAGTTCACAGGGCCTCTAATTGCCACTGTGGGCGTTGGAAACTCTGGGCTGTGGAGATGAGCACCCCGGTGTTGCGACATCCTTGGCTTCGGCGCTCCTGTTGGGAAAGGTTGGGTTGAAGTGACTTGCCCGGCGTTGCCCGCAGTCTCTTGACGGCGTTGGCCATCCTCGGTGTGAAACATATCCCTCTACCGTGCTCTATCCTTACTTATTCCATCCTTATTTGTGGTCATATCTGGTCCTTATCTGTCCTTATCTGGTCTAAACTTTCTTCAACTTGTTTTATTTTAAGCGGACTTGTAAAAACTAGGGTGTAGCACCAGGGCTTTATCAACAAGGTCTCTACTTGGTCACTCACGTAGGATCACATAATATTCTTGAAAAGAACTCTAGTCCTCTTCCAGGCAAACTTCAAATCCTGGAGATCCCAGAAAAAAAGAGTTTCGAGAGCAGATAATTGTCATTTTTTTTAACATGAGTCAAACAACATATTTTTCCCTTGCCTTGTTCTCAGAAACTGCTGAACTGTTTTGACTGAAATTTCCCAAAAAACTTCAGCCTCAGGCAGACAGCTGGCATGGAAATTTTCAGCCCAAACAATTTGCTTAGTATAGTTGTGAAGAACTGCAAATGGTGTTTTATAATTAAAGCTGTCTTGCTCTTCCCATAGTCAACAACACAACTAACTTTGCCTTTTACAAATAAAAACTTGAGGTTTGGTTGCACACTGATTTTGTGCTCTTGACAGATATTTTTGTATTTTGGAAATTTTTATTATAAAACTGGCACATGCATTTCAGCATATGTTAACAGACAACAAAATCCCAGGCTTCCCGGGAAGGAAAAAGTGAATGCCACTAATGAGAATCCCACAAAGCCGCATCAAAGGGCTACAATATCGCAGGATTTGTAGAATAGGATTAAAAGCAAAGAAATCCCAAGAGAGGCTGCATTGACAGAGCAATCCCAGAAATTCCCACGTACCTCACCTTTGGGTTCATGCTTCTTCTGACAGAAGAGGACTGATTTAATAGGACAACATTCTTTTCTAGAGATTGATTGGATTCCAGCCTTTGTTTGGAAATCATAGTCTCTCCATCCAAAAATAAAATAAAATAAAATAAAATAAAATAAAATAAAATAAAATAAAATAAAATAAAATAAAATAAAATAAAATAAAATAAAATAAACAGCAATGTCCTCCCCAGGCTGGAAACATAGGTTACTGAATAAATTTTGTGCAATCAACTTTTTTTTTTTCCTTTTATTGTTAATATTGGCAACTGCCAAGGCGATGGTTCCATATCAGAGCTCTCCTTGGGACCCATGGCCATAGGAGGAGTTGGGTGATGAGCTCCCATTTCTCCTCTCCATCTGTTTTCCTTCTTCCCCATTTTCTGTCCTTCCAGCCTCCTCCTCAGGTCATATCCAATCTTTGAATTTAAATCACTAACCCAGCACACAACTAGCTCCATCTCTTGCTACATGTTTTGACAGAGCTCTGCTCCATCAATATTCATCAAAATTCTTAGTCTTTTAGGCTCTCCTTTAGCAAAAGTCTTGCCATATTCCTGATAATCTTTGTTGCCTTTAATCTGTCTTTGTATTCTACTACCATATACTGCAATCTCTACTATTCTAATTATTTTGGAGATTTTGGCTGACTAAAAATGCATGTGACACTGAGATTGGAATGCAGCATTGGTTTAAGCAGTGGCAAAATTATATATATTTTTGGTTTTTCACTGTATAAATTTTTTCTAATAAATCCCAACTTTCTCCTCACATTTTTGATTGGCATAAGCAGCAAGCTAGCGATTGCAGAGGACATACCATGGTGATTCCCTTCTCCTTCCTGTGTGGGAACAGTTAATTTAGAGCCTACATAGTGTATTTATAGTTGGAACTGTTTCTCCTTTTTATGCATTACTTTGCTTTTATTGACACTGAATCTCATCTGATGTTTTTATCACCCAGCTAGTTACTCAGTGCTGTGTGAGTAGGTTTTGTGCAATGACTGCAGGCTTCAGGGGAGGATCAGAAAGCCCAGCAATGGGGAAGGCTTTCGTTTTGATTTTTTATTCTTGTCCTGTGCATAATCTGAGCAACAACATAGCTGACAAAATAAATTCAATCTTGAGTAAAAGCAAACAGCCTGTCTGGCCCGTGACACCTGTTTGTGGAGCACTTCTGATCGACAGCATTGGAGTTGTCTCGTTTTGTTCTTCAGCTTCTTTCTACGGAGCATCTGCTCTTCCCCCAAAGAGTGTATTAGGCTCCTTGCTTCCCAGCCTTGCCTCATCCACACTTGAACACTCCAGACTTGAACCCAAAATTGCTTAATTAGCAGGACTCAGCTCATCCTCTCACAGCCTGATTGCTTTCCCTTCCCCTCCATGCCCCAAAATTGACTCCTAACTGTCTCAGGACCCCTTCTATTCTGCTGATGGCCTGGCAAAGATGCCCAGAGTTTGGAAGTTCAGGGTACTCGTCTCCTTATGCTTTTATCTTGCAGGAAAGTATGAGCAGAGATGTCTCTCTGCCACTTAAAGCCCTGGTTGTTGCCAGCGCTTGCATCTGCCCATATAATGTTTGTTTTAGGGCCTGGGTTTTTCAGTGCATCATTGCCAGTGCTCTTCACCAACATAACTTGGGACTGGAGGGAGACACAAAGGACTCATGTGGAAGCTACTGTCATCCCCGCATAGCCCACATGTGCCTTGAAATGTCTTCTGCTCATGGATCTCTGTGCCAAACGCCGCCGGTCGCGGGCTCCGGGGAGCAACGTTATTGTACACCTGCATCTCTTCGTTTTGCATGATCCTCTATCTTCTGCATAATTAATGTTTTGCGGAATTTTAGGTATTTATTTCTTTTGGCTTTTTTAATGCCTCCTTCTGAGATAACAAGGCAGCAAGGGTCTGTTTCAGAAGATGAGAATAGGGAAGAAATAGAGAAGAGAGGACTGCTGGAAGCTGGCATGAGTGGATCTTTTGAGAGAGGGACTGGAGAATAAAAGGAATGGAGGGATCTGTATCCTATGTGAGCTCTTTTGGTCCTACAGCTGTTTAGATTATACTGACGATTGCTATATATAATTTTTTACTTGTTATTCTCCCCTCTTCAGAGCATCAGCATCTAACAGTTATGTACCATCTCTGTCATGCATGATACAAACAAAAAATAATAGTAAAAAACATCAGGATACTTCTTTGTCAGTTACTATTTCCCTTCCCAACACCCAAGCCCAGGAAAAGCTTCGGATCAAATATGTTTGTGTGTATGTGCAGGCACATGTCCTTCATCTGTCGATACTCAGGCTTGTTTATCTCCCCTCTGTTCAGATGAAAATGCCTTGAGTTAACGTTGCAGTCATCACACAGGCGGTACGGTAGCTCGCCTTGCATCGTGTTGCCTTGAATATTTCATGAAGGCCTTTGCTGAAATGTGCCCGGCTTTTGCAGGCTCAACATTGGGAAGTGGACATGCCCAGCCCAAGATTTGGGACGGAGGATAATAAGAACCGTGGAGCATTTTAAGTTAAACCCAGACCAGATCTCAGGATCATTACTGTTAATTCAAAGCCTCCCGTTGGTTTTAATGGGCTCTGGATCAGACTTTTTAACTCCTGCTGTGGAGCTGTGCTGGTTTCCTCAGTGCCGAAACGTGCAATGGCCATGAGAATTGAAGGCTGGCTTGGAAATTGATGTCGCTTTGAATGTTTGACTAATTGAGTGTACCAGAACAGAAGGATGGTGGGCTATTCTATTTTTATTTTTCTTATTTTTTAATGTTTCCAAGTAAGTCAAAGTTCCTCTAATGAAAACATGGGGAGCTGTGTTCTGCAACTATTTTTATACTTCCATCAGACTTGATGGTAGTGGCTTTGAATTATTTAACATTTTTCTTCCTCAGCTGCCCTCTCCAGTGAGTTCCCATTGCAGGAGCTGCAGGAGTAAGAAACAATGTGGGCAGCCCAGCATTTTCTGCTGGGGGGTGGGGGAGTTGCATGTTTTTGTTCTTTTTTTTTCCTTTTATTTCCTTTCTTTAATCCCATTTTATCCTTTTTCTCGCTGGTGAGAGGGACATCAGGCCAAGGTATTAAATCACAGTGACCAGCGTGGGCTGACAATGAAGCATGTGCCAGCCAAAGACACAAATGGAGAGCTTTCTGCTTAAGCCACCAAACTCCCATGTCTGTCACATAGGAGGAGCCAACTATTTAACATTCAGTCCATTCAAAAAACATTATTATGTCCCAAAGGTAATTTAAAACCACATCTGTTAGAACCATATGTGGGGGAAGTACACTTCCCCTCCCTTTTATTTTTTTTAACTCCCAGGTTAGCCCGTTCACCAGACCCTATGGTTATCTTCACTGTGGGCCTCTCCTAAAATTTCAGACCCACAGCCATGTAATGCCTGGAACAAAAGAATTAAATGAATTGAACTCTTATCTTTTTCCTTTGGTAATTAATGTTTGGGCTCTTACTGGATATCCACAAGTACACACACAGCCTTGAAAGGAAACCTCCTGTAGATTGGGATCGTGCTTCGTGCTCTGTTGTCTATAACCTGATATTTGCTTTTCTATCTGAGATATTGGATATTTCATAGTTTTCTCTCTGCTGTTCTTCCAGTTGCCCATTAGTAATATATATGACCTTTGAAAAATGGCTCTTTCAAGCTGTCAGAGCATCTAATTTTTAGCTGTGGAATTGCCATTGGATTATTCTGTCTTTAAAAACAGCAGATAAAGAGGTTTTGGGTTTTTTTTAAGCATCTCATCATTAGCACCTGGCCAGTATTAACGAGCCTAAACTTAAGATCCATAAACTTAAGTCGTGCTAATAACATATCATATCTGACACAGCTAGTAGTAGCTGGCTTCACATAGCCCCCAGGGTCAAAATATCTTCTGGAGCTCCCTCATTATACCATGCAGAACGTGCTTCATGTGGCTGTTTTCATCAAGTGCAACATATTTTGCCATCTCTCCACGTACTCAAGGCCTGATTCATCCCAGCAGATGTAATTCCCTGAATTTGGATGGTGGCCACCTCAAATCCCTGTGTAGTCAGTGATGACAGGACAACACCTCCAGGAAGAGATTCAGCTCCTCTAGGATTTGAGCCTTGCTCTGAGCTGTCTACGCTTGTCCATGACTACAGCAGGGTGGAGGTGTTTATTCAGACCTGGCTTAGGTGTCTTGGTTATATGAGCAGATTATGGATTTGGAAGCCCAGTTTTGGATGTTGATGGTGTAGGGGGTTATGCTTTAATTACAACTGTCAGGCTGTAGCATTAAATGCTAGTGTTAAGTTATCCTATGTATGTTAAGTGATTACTCCAGAGCCCCCTCATAACTCACTCTCTAAGTTATCCTTCCACAATAAACAGCAAAGAGTTACTCCGTTGATGCTTTTATTTAAATATTAGATGCTTAGTCCTCTGCAGAGTCCAATAGAAATCTTGGCCCTTATTTGAAATATTGGGTTTTCTCATAGTGCATCCAGTCTGTTTGTGGTATCAAGCTTTCAAGCATTTGTCTTTCACAAATAGGCTGTACATCTTAAAGGAAAACCATCAGAAAGTAAAGAGATAACCATGCAAGCCGTGTTCATGAAGCCACCATCCATAAGCTACACGTCTTTCTAGGGGTGTTACAGCCCAGCATATTGTGCATCTCCCTCCAGCTGCATTTCAAGCACTGAGCAATGAGTTTCTTGACTAAACAGACTGTTAGTGATCTAGATATACAGAGCACCTGACAACCGAAGAGTTAAATGTGCAGCCATAGCATGTCTACTTTGATGGGATGCATTGTATTGTAATTTCAGCTCTAATTAAAGCTTGGTTGTAAGCATGAAATACTTCAGTCTTTCAGGAACATGTGTAAATCTCTGAAATGAAGCTTTTTTTTTTTTTTAATGTCTTGGCACAATTGTGCCCTTGCATATGAAGTTTTGTGAGTAGCAAAATAATAGAGACGGTTTTGTATGTCAATAAGCAGCATATTTTGATTTATTTTCGGTTAATCAAGTGCTCAAGTCAAGTCAAATCTGAAAGCATTATTTTTTTTTCTTGTTTTTCAATGAAATTCTGCTATGTCCTGAACAAATTGTGCCGTCCTACAGGCAGTCTGATTTTGAAATGATTTTGTGGTGTTGATAGTTCTCCACAGAGATGGGAAAATAGCTATGTTGAAAGAAAAAAAAAAAAAAAAACCTAATCAGAATGATGTGCATGGGAAGTGTGGGAAAAAAATGAAGAAATCTACAAGAGGAAAAAACACATTTTATGGTTTTGGCACGTTGTGTTTCATATTCCTACTCCCTGTCCTTGTGCGATCCCTAAGCATTTGATGGATGAGAAATATAATTGTTGATCATTTCATGATGCTCTGCCAGTAACACACACCAAATATAATTAACTTTCTAATTTTATGGTTTTAAGTACATTTTTTCACTGAATATGGCAAATTAACTGCTTTTTCTGTCAATCCAGGAGGAGACAAGGCATTTGGGGTCACACACTGTAACCACACTTCATGTGACACGTGGTGGTGTTTTTCTGAAACAGTTCCCTGTTTCTGTTAGATCATTTCACCTCGGAGGTTTCGTGGGAGTCATTCTGGGACTTCAGCAAGATCACCACAAATGATGCTCTGATTGTTCGGCTTCTTTGCGTGGTGGAACTGGCCCAGCTCCAGTAATTCTTGTCTCACTAGGTAACTCCGTGCAAGACTCTTGCAGCTGTGATGATGAATACGGGAAGTTTAATGTAGTTCATCTGATTTAGCTCTGTGCTTCTGGTGTAGATCTCAGGCTCATATGATGGTAGAAGGCTTCTATGAAAGCTGTTGTGAAGCTGATGAATTCCATATATTGTTATCATTCTTCTGCCCATAGCACACAGGCAAAAATATTTGATTGTGGTCAACTTTCATGCAGCTGTGATCCTATTCAAAAGGATCCTTTCATTTCTCTTTTTTTTTCTTTTCTATAGTAAGTGAGAAAACCCAAGAAATTATCGTTTTGGAATGACGGAAGTGTTAGTCTTGACCAGAGGGAAAGCAAACAAGAAGGAATGAAGGCCTGATGGTGAAATGAATATGCCTGATGGGCAAATTCTCCATATCTGTGCTTGATGGGTCCCTACTGGCCACAGCATGATTCCACCAGGACGTGTAGCATGCTGCACTTTGCTCTCCTCTCTCTTTGAGCATGAGGACACGCTCCATTAGCTGGCACTTGTTTTTACAGCATATGTGCTAGGCAGCTTGGGTGGGAGGCAAACATCATGTCCCATGAGGGAAGTTAACTGATCCCTTTCCTGTCACTGTTCCTTGATCATTATAGAGACATCTCATCCTTGCTGCTTTGTTGCAGGACACGCTCCCCAGCTCTTATTTTCCAATGCCTTGTGCTTTGACTGGTTGAGCACAAATTTGGTTGAGCCTTTTATTTAAAATATAAATACAATTTTGGATGTCCTGATTGGACTGTAGACAGTTATGGTTACACTAACTAATACGGAGATAGTTTGACCTTAGTAAGTAGGGTAAAGGAGGGGATATCTGGGCTTCTGTTTCAGCTCTGCTTTGTGACCCACTTTCCTTTTTGAGTCTTGGTTTATCTATACTTAGGAAAAGTTTTATAACAAATGCTAAGTCGTGACACTTCATCTTTGCCAAATAATTTTGGTATCCCGACAGCCCCGTCTCTCTTATTCTGTCTTTCTTTAGTATATCACTGCAATGTCTGGACAGCACTTGTTCTGTGCTACAGAAATCCAGTCCATCATTCTTGGTATGAAATTATTGAATTGGAATCACATTTGCAGTCCTATTGGAAAGCAGGAATTTATTTGACCTGTCTTTGGGAGCATTTGGTTTTATTAGGTTCCTACATGTGTTTTCTTTGATCTTTCGGTGCTATTCTAGAAAAGGATTCCAGGCCAGATTGTAGAAATGACAGTTTCTTCAAACACCCACACAAAATCATTTCTAATTTTGTCAGATCTTTCCCAATCATATATATATTGTTATGTATAAGCTTGTTGGTTTTGCTATGGAAAGATTAGCCATTTGGCTGTCAGGACTTTTCAGAGTCCAGGACTGTCCATGTATATATATATAATATGTCGTGCTCAGTATAGACACATTCCCAGATCTGCATGCTTCAGTGAGGGAACATATGCCAGATTTAAAAATTATCTGTGCTAAGAGAGTTGAATCAGAGGACGTTCTGCAATAATATGCTTTTGGTTTCCTTTCCGTGCATCCCAGGTTTTTCTGAGATAAATAATTTCAGAGAATTCACTTGACTGCTCTCCAGTAGGTGCTGGGTGGGCAATCCCTTGGCTGGAGATTCTCTAGGAGAGGAAAGAAAGGACATTAGGGAAAGAAGCAACAAAAGCAAACTGGATTTAAGTGCAAAATTGCCCACATGCTACTGCCCTTGGCTACTGAAATCTCCAATTTCTCACCCCATTTATAATCTTAGAAGAGGAATAATGTTTCAAAACTAGCTCAGAGGCAGCATTAGCAGAGTGATATCTAGCCCACAAATCATTTTAGATATACTCTCCTCACATAAGGACAATAAACAGTTGTTAGCTGGTAACAATATATAGTTAACTTTTCAGCTTGTTTTAACGGCAGTGATTCAGTGTTTTATAGACAGGAAAACTGGGGTGGATACAAAAGATGCCAAATGAAGCAGATGAGAGTGCCAAGAGACAAAAGATCTGCCTCTCTCGGTGAGACCAAATCCCTTTGTTTCCTTTATTTATCCCTATTGGTTTGACAAAAGAGCTATATGAAGGACAGAATCAAAACTAGCAGTGATCTTAACTGCTTTGTCAAGCACCACTCATGCCCAGGCTGCTTGCTTGCTTTCTGAATCATGCTGCTACTACCTAAGAGAGAGATAAACAAAAATTCCAAATCTAAAAGTTTTTCTGCACCTTCAGATTAGTTGGAGCATCTGATGTACTAAGGCCACATCAAGAAAGTAAAATGTAAAAAGGGCAAGGTGGGATGATGCAGATGCACTCCGATGAAAAGCAGCTCACCTCTTCAAATTGGAGCAGAAGGAAGCAAGAGGAAGGGAGGAACTCAAAATATGCTGATAAATCCTAAGTGTTTTCAAATGTTGCTCATAATAATCATAGTATGACCTCTGTCAGTGAACCTCCCAGGCAAAAAGAGTACAAAAAAAAAAAAGCTTAACACTAGGTACCTCCATAGGTACCTCCAGCCTTTCTTACAAGCTGAATTGGGAGATATGATGAGGGCAGGTTGGGAAACCCCCCTGAGGCAAACATGTCAAAATGTTTTCCAGCATCTGCCCACTTAAAACTTCTTTTTAGTGAGCTTACCCAAAACAGCTTTTCTCTTCTTTGAGAACTGCAGGAGCATTGAAGGATGGGGATTACAACCATGTGGTCACCATGGACCTCCTTCCTAGGACAGCTTGAAGTAACCCCCTCAGCCCTACAAGTATGAAATACCCTTTCCCCACCAGCTTAGGGTGATTACAACACAGGCAGGTGCCTTGTCAAAACTCATCATGCCAAGAGTCAGAAAATCCTGTGGGGTTGGTTTCTTTCTTCTTGAGATCTCCTTGGCAGGAAGCTCTCATTGGCCAAGGCCCAGGGAATTCTAGCTAATAAATAATTAGGTTGGAGGGACTGCTCACCCTGTAGCCATGCTAATTAGAATCTTACCAGCAATTTAGGTCAGTTTATGTTCTCAGCATTAATGTAGGGCAGGCAGGTAGGACTGTGTGTTGTAGTCTTGCCTTATTTGTGAAATAAGACAGATTCTTAGTTTGTTAAATGTGTCGAAATCTAAGGGTTTGAAAAGGCTCTTTGGGTCAAATGGAATATCTAAATCTACTTGTCATTTCTTATTGGCTCTGTATCTTGATGGTCCCAATTAGAAATATTGTATGACTGATAAGATGGCTAATATCCTAGTTGAAAGGTATCTGAATGACATAGATGTCCTTGGTTTATATTCTTCACACCCCAACTACTCTTTGAAAAAGTTCCCTATGATTATTAATAACTACAAGGCATATTATTTTCCACTTGAGAAACAGTGACTGAAAGTCAGAGATAAAGACAGTAGCACTGCCAAAGACTATTTTGCAGGAGGACATTGAGTGTATTTCAACTAAAAAAAAGAAAAAAAGAAAAGGAATAAAAAGTCCACAAAAATATTTTATCATAATGGGTGTAATTCTGAGAGTCATCACGGTATCCAGGATGTGCAAAGACTTGAGATAGGAAAATTGTTTTAGTAATCAAACTGTAGGTAAGAGGAAAATTGGGAGGTTAAAGACCCCTCTGTGAGATGAGCAAATGCGTAATGGTTTCAGTATTCATTCTTACTTGTCTTTAGTAATCTACAGATGCCAGTTGGCTCTTAATAACCCCAATACATTAATCTGAAATGTTTTTTAACCTTCATAAAGGATACTGGATGCAGTAGCATAGATGAACTAACCCCTGTTGATGCAAGAAGGGACATTTCAGAGGAGAATTTTGTTCAGAGGGTTTTTTTCTTTTCTAGTACAGTGGACAAGTCTCTTTCTTTAAATTAGTAGTGGTATTTGTACTTTCTTGTGCATTTACAAGATTATGAGAAACCATTTTCTAGACTTACATAGTTTACCATGTTTATCAGTTACCTGAGAGATAAAATAAGGCCATTGCCAATAGTTTGCAGATGACCTAAAAGTTGCAGGATTTGGTAATAAAAGATTAGAAGATACTGACAGAAATCTACATATGTTGGTAAGCTAGACACAGACAAGCAACATTTCCTTTAATATAGTGAAACATAAACTCGTATATCAAAGACCATAAAAAATCAAGTCATGCTTGTCATAGGGGAGATTCTGTCCAGGCAGCCAGAGACTAAAAAATATTTATTTTTGCATGATGGATAATTAGTTGAAAAGGAGATTTCAGCTTATCACTGTGGCTAGAGAGCTAATGTAAACCTTTACTTGAATCCCACATAAACGCAGCTGAATTTATTGCCTTTTTTTGGGCACTGAATAACTGCTTTGGGATACTTTCCTAGTTTGGTAACCGTGATAGAGAAAGGATGTTGATAAACTGGAGGAGATTTAGAAAACAGGTAGGGGAATGATTAAACGGTTGGTAAGGTATCATATTAGAAGTCGTCCCATCTGTTTAGCTTATCACGATGGAATTAAGTCAGCTCTGTCTTCCAGCCTCTCTTGCACATGAGGTCTGGCTAGTGGTCCCTCCTATCAATGTAATGTATGTGTGCAGACTGCTTGGACGTTCAGCACCTGCTTCCTCCAGCCTCCCATGTGTGCTGCAGTTGTGTCCTTTGCCCTCTATGTGTGTCTGAAATGGTGGCAGCTCAGCTTCCAGAGCAGAGCTTTGATTTCCAGAGCCCATGGAGACTGCTTCTGCTGATCAAGGGCTGATCAGAAGCACCGACACCTCCCAGATTTGAATATGAAGCACCTGAATTTGTAAGAAAGCCAGTTTGTGTGAGATCCCACCTGTATAAGTGTATGAATCCCTACCTGTACGAGATGAATGCAATAATCTGGTTGTAATTTGCATCCACACGTGCCCCTAAATGTGACAATAGGTAAAGAATAGAAAGGAGCAGACATCCAAGCTTTAGCTTCTACATGAGGACAAAATGGTAATTTATATTAGAGGCAAAACCAAGATGTTTAAATCTTGTGTGTGTATATATATTTATATATATATTTATATATATATAAAAGATAAATCTGGATGTAAAATCTAAAGATGGTTCTTTTCTAATTTTGCCGGTTTTGGAGTGGAAAAAGCACGGATATGGACACACACATAGCATTTATTTAATCTGCAATCTGTTATGTGTCGGTAATCCAGGCAAATCTCAGTAAAAGCAGCTGTGTCCCATTATGCACCAGATTGGGATTTTGCAGCTCAGGACCCTTCTTAGTTTTCTGACCTGGTGCACCATGCTATAGTACCCTCACATCATACAGAGACGAGCACTATTTAAAGAGAAACAACCTAACAAATCTGTAGACATTGCTACCAAGCAAAGAAAGAAAGATGTTAAAAAATAAAGCAGCGATTTTGGAGGCTCAAGTAGTTGGCAAGGGCTGTGACACAGCAAACATGGGCATGGATCTGGAGCCAGAGGTCATGGGTGCCAACTACTTTAAACAACTCTGGCTTGATTGTGCTTGATCATTTATTCTGTGTCTGAAACGGTGAGTTTAACCAGTATAAACCAGCATTAAATTAAAATTATTTGACCCCAGAAGGGTTTTGTTAACTTCAGTTATTTAGAACCAAAGCAGACCTCATTGGTTTGGCCTCTGAAGGGAGAAAATACTCATTCTTCGTTGGTCTTGCTGGTCATTCCAGTGCAAAACAAATACTGAAAGAGAATAGAAAGCAAACAGAAGAGATGTTTTTTTTTTCTCTCACTCTGTTTTCACTGTACCTCAGTCATAGTCCCTTCATAATGCTCTGGATTATCCAAATCAGCCCCCTTTGTGTATATAAGGTTAAAGGGCTTCATGAAGTACAAGTCAAATGGGATGATAGTTCATGGATGATGACAGAGAATTTACATGGATTTGTGCCTAGATGATTTTGGTCTATGCTTTAAGGTGAAACAGGAAGAAAGAGAAACCCTAACAGTCTGGAAAGTGTCTTGACCATTTTTTTCCCAGCTGTTCTCCTTTCATTTCTCCAAATCAGGACACTGATTAGCAGTGTTTTTCTTCCAATCAAAAGATGGAAGAGAAGGAGACAGGAGGTTGGGTTTTATGTTAAAGGATGATTTTTTGAGCGCCTGAAGTGACATGGGTAAATTCAGTATTATAGGACTGCTTTATTTCACTTCAAGCAAACCGAAGCAAACTGTTGATCTCTGATTCATAAGCATGGCTCCAGGTAATGGTAACTATTAAGTGATTTAAGTGCAGCATTGTGCAAGACTTCAAGACTTCTTATTTATTTATTTATTTAGAGTGTCTGGTTTGGCAAGCGATAGCTTTCACTACAACCTGAAACCCCCAACCATTGATTATTGAACCAATAATTGCGGCATCATAAAATACTCACTCCTTTCACAAAGCTTTCCTTATCATGTCTTGCTGACATGGGGCCAACTTTATGTACTCATACACATTCTTTTAGTTTTTCTTCCCTGCATTCCTGCTTTAACAGATAATTCCCAAAGGCCTTAAGGAAGCAGAGAATTAATGAAGAATAATGCATAAGTTTCCTCCCTTTCTAAGGGACACACTTACAAATTGGGATCCAAAATTTCTAATACATTAATTTTAGAAACACCCTATTTTCGGTGACCGAGTGCCACTGGCAATTCAAAAAGAGGATGATTAATTTGAAAAGCAATTGTTTTTCTCTGATACCTTCAGCCATATTTGTCATGGCTTTTATCTTTGTCATTTTCTTTTGTCCCAGGAATTGATTCTTCCACATGAAATTCAGGCTCTCCTCCCAGTGCAAAATTTCCCATGAGTAAAACTAATAGTAAAGGCTATTACCCAACATATTACCCAAGGCCAAGGTAGTTATTCTGACTGTCTATTTTTATTTAATGCCATATATCTTTTTATCTTTACCCATGGGATGGATTTTCATTCCCATTAGTCCAGTTATAGCCTAGTGTGACTTCCCTGACATTGCTGGAGTTATGTGGGTATTGCCAATGGTATTATTGAGTGGAGAATTCCTATAACATAGAAATTTACTTTTCATCATACAGATCCAACCATGCTAAACAGTGCTATATATTCTCCCATATAGTTACTTATGAGTCTGCTATAGCAAATGAGAAATGAGCTTCAGATTCACAGTCGTTCTCTGTATTTCTCAAAGATGCTCCAGAAAGGAATTTCATTAAGCACATGTCATCAAATATCCGGTTGTCATTGTTCCTTGCAGTCTCTGTCCCATGTTTATGGGCAGATTTGTGATGAACAAAAGTAAGCCACAGTTTCCTAGAAGAAAAACTCTGCTTCTTGAAGACAGAAGACCGTTTTATGGTCTTGTAATTGATATGTGGTGAAGAGAATACTTAGAGCAGTTCAGTTCTCATACTGTAATGAACATAAAGGTTATGGGCCTGAAGAAAAGCTGTGTGGCATGTGGTAGCTCTGCTAGGACCTTCTTACATGAAAAAATTAATTGTCTGTCAAGCCCAGAGATGACGTGAGAGGGCAAGGGAACAGGATGGAAGTGGAGAGACCTATCATAAAAGCTGAATCTCACCATTTGGACCAACCTCTGATATCTTATTCAGGTTTTATCTCACTTCTCTCTCAAATACAATGTTGGAGCACAGGACCTGAAAACAGAAAAAAATACTTGTAGGCTGGTGTCCTTCCCAAGAAGAACCATTGCACATCTGAGCACCATGAGCAGCAGCCATTGATCCAGCAGCTGGTGCAATAAACGTGTGTTTGTGGCCCATCCACAACGGAAGGTCACATTTAATTTTGTCCCTGAAGAGCACCCTCTGAGCTGACACACGGAGATAAAGATACTACTCATTATAGCGGCTGTGATTTTGCTACCAAATAGGTTGTGTGGAAAGGAGATCAGACTCCAGTCCCTAGAGTGCAGAACAATCCATACGGCAGCCCCTCAGCTTGCTGAGCCAGCAGAGCTGCTCACGATTGCTCCCTCATTTCAGATAAGAGTTAAATATAAATAATATACCAAAAACTCTGATTATCTTGCAAGTGCCACATATAATCTTTTTTTGAGGAAAAAAAAAAGAAAGAAAAAGATGATGAAGGAAGCAAAAGCTCTCTAAACTGTTTAAATGCCTAGTTTTAAAGTACTTGTGGCTGGAAATAGACAGTTTTTGAAAAATGAGGAATAATGAAATAATTTTGCTGTCTTTACTACTCTCTGAACTCGAAGTATTAAAGATGGATTTTGAACATATGTGGAATAACTTCTGAAGTCATACTGGGTGTTTCCATCACAGGAACAGATTCTAGGCTGGCAGATCCTTGACTAGACTGTGTTCTGAAAAGGAGTGAGACATTTTTTATACCAGCTGTGGATCTTGTCTCTTCAGAAAGTGTCTCCTGTGGTTTGTCTAAATGAGTTGTGCAGTTGACTAAGTTTTTGCCATCAGGATGTACCCAAATCTCTGGCTATTTCCACTTTGACCTGTCAATTTCCCAGCATAAATTCTGATTTTTACTGGGGGGAGGAGGAGAGAGGAGGAATACAAGTGTGAAAGGGAGAAGAAGTGGGAATTAGCACTGGGGAAATGAAAGAAAGCAGGTGGAGAAAAATGGAGAGCAAGTCCAAAGGAAGGCACTGAAATGCTTTCAGAAAGGCAAGCAACAATTCAGGAGATGTCAGAAATGGGAGGATTATTTCCTCATGCTGGGAAGGGTTAGGAAGAAGGTGCCTCTCAAAATGTGCTAATAGAGTTTCTCCTTGCTAAGAGTCAAGAAGAGGAGCAGGGCTGCTCAACCCATGGGGTTGGACAGGGGAAATGATAACACAATGACAACTGAGAAGGAAACCCAGGGAAATGATAGGGGTGCCAGTCCAGGGGAAAAGGACTGCAGACTGCAGTTATAAGGAAGCTATCCAGCAGGATAGCATGAAAGCTTATATTCTTCAGTGTGGAAATGCTAGGACGTGGCACTGTATTTCAGGCTTTTATGGAGAGCCCTTACATGGTGTGTTACAAAGCGTAATGCGGGACCGTGAAGGCCAAGTGAGTGACTGCTTGAAAATACGTGATAATTCCCTGAAATGAACTGCCTGGGGATTCGCATTGCCTCTTTAAAATATAATCCATACAGAGCAGACTGGGAAGGACAGTCAGATCTGTACGTGTGTGGGCCACTGTTGCTGAGGGGCTTATGAAGTGAGAAGTGGACTGATATCTGTCTATAACACTAGGAAAAATAAGGCCTTTTTCCTACATTTTTTTTTCTTTAACCTTCTTGACCATAAGGTCACCTAAACCAGCTAGAACATTTTGGGAGACTTTCAAGTTTTGCTCCATCACAGCCTATTCTTTGGTACCTCTTCAATAAACTTTCAAATACTTCTTAGATCTGGAATGCTGATTAAGGACTCCAGGGCTGATCTTGGAGATGATCTTGAAATGGGAAGGAGCAAAACCTTTTGCCTGTCTTGCCCTAGAAATCCTCTTCCTCCGTCCTTGGAACTGCAAGAAGCTTTGCCAGTCTATCGCTGCAGTTTTCTTAGTTAAGTGCTTAATACAGAATTATTTATGGACCCAGCACTGCATTCTTACAATTTATGCAAGTGGAAAGAAGAAAAGAAGAACTGTGTCAATATTTTTTTTTTTTTTTTTTTTTTTACATATTATCCATCTAGATTTCCTTCTTTTCTGCTATATAGAGAAGAGGCTTAGAAATGGGAGTGAAAATGTGAAGAGAAATTTTTGTTCTTTCCTTGCTATATGTGGGATGGTTCCACAAATCATCATATTTTGAATTCACAGCAGCATGAGAGCAAGTTTCAGTGCTGTATCTTTGTTCCTTTATATGCAGTCTTGCCTGTGTTCCTTTTCGAATTGAAATGCATATTTTTTTTGTTTCATTTTTAAATGCTTTTGCTTGGTATAGCTTTGAGTTATATATGTGCAACGCTTATGGTTGCAATCATCTGGTTTGCATTTGCACATCCAGTAAGGATAGATCTCTGTGTACTTTTGCCTTCTATTTACACAAACGAAGAATAATGTTTAAAATGGTGAATTCAATAGATTAACATTCAGGAGTCTTCACTGTTCTCTGCAGTCTGACATCTCATAATCTGGAATTGGCAATCATTCACTGTATGCATGATTAAAGAATAAGCAGCGAGGCCTGAAGAAGTTAAAAAAAAGGGGGGAGAGAAGAAAACAAAAACAGGAGGGAGAACTGTTTCAAATCGGATTGCTTCTCAAAGCTTTTCCATGAGATGGCAGCTCTTTAAAACGTGAGAATTGAGTTGGGAAGAGAATGAAAAAAGTTCACTGGAGCAACAAAAGGCCCGGAGAGTGAGAAGGACCGAATAAAAAGCACCTTCAATTTGTTCCTAGCGATCATGGAGAGAAGAGATGCTTATCTGAAAGACAGTACAGGGTACTGCCTAGCGGGGAGAAAAGCCATCACAAAACCACCTAATCCTTTACGGTTCTTTACTTCCCAAGATGGCATAAATATTGTTGAATCCTCACTGCAAAAGAGCAATTGAAAGCTATTGTTTCTGTTTTAATACAGTTTCTGATAGTAATGCCTCCCCTCTCTGAATATAAAAGATGTAGGAAAAAGAACAAGTTCAGCAAGTCTAAGAGGGGGACAATGTGCTCCTTCATTGCGATTAATATCCTGCTGTTACTTACATATGGTCCATATTGAGTGAATAGACAAAGGTAGCCAACCTTGAAATCGGTATGCAAAATTAGCCTTAATTAGATGTTTCTAAGGTCCGATCTGCCTGTCCAGGCACCTTTTTTTTCTCTTATTAAACTCTTATGGAAAGTTGAGGGGCAGTAGTAGCTGTGTCACATGTTTGTGCTATACAATGCTATCCTAGAAATGCTGAGTGAGTTTTAACCAGAAAGCAAATATGGGGAATTCAAAGAAAAGAGAAAAAAAAAAAGCGACTATCGATTAGTTTATTTACTAACAGTCACCCTGTCTCACCCTTATATCTTATATCTGTGGAACAAAGGAATTGGAGCAATCCTTTCAATGCAGACTGACCACAGACTGTCTCAGATCCGTGCAGCTCGCCCTGATCAGCTCTTTCCAGTTATATCCACAGGGGGATGCTGAAAGTCAAAGGGGAGGCACTGGCACAGGGGGGCAATGGGAATAACAGTGTCGCTAGACTCCTTGAAAGAAAAATGCATCAGTTGCATGTCCTTGCAATCAGTTGCAAGGGATGGATGGGATTCAGCTATCACTGTTATGTGTTCATGTATAAATTTATCATAAATCCTAACACCTCTTTTCGTCACTATTGGAGATCTGCTGAACTTTCTCTCACATCCTCATGTATTTTTAAGGGCATCACTGTAGTACGTTTTCTCACTTTCCTTTCCAAGCTTCATATCCACACTGGTGTGTAGAAGAACCATAAACTTATTTCTCTGCCTTCTCTACGATGTGTAAGTTCAAGGGCGAGAGGGGTTGGAATAGAAAAATGAATATATTCAAAGTCATAGTGGAAATCAAATCACACTTACAATGCTTGCATTCATTCATATATAACTTTGTTCTGTGTGATACCTTCTGTTTTCTCATTTATAGGAAGAAGCAGCTATAGCGCCTGTTATTTTTTCAAACACCAGCCTTAAGAAGGCAGGCAGTCCCTCAGTCTGCTAGTTTATCTTCTGGCTCCTTTTTGGTCTGATGGACTTATTGTGGTAAAAACAACAAAACAACCTCTAGGATACCCTGTCTTAGGGGTGAGGATGTTTTTTTCCAGTGTTGCATCACAGACGTTTCTGCCCAAGGACAAAGGCAAGAGCTAAAAGGTACTCAGTTATACCCTCATCTCTCTTAAAAAAGTGTGTTGCTGGCTAAGCTTTGGTCTTAGGGCTCAAGACACTCATCCTTGTCTATGCTTTTTGTAGAGCAACTTCTGTGCCACATGATGAGGTAACATGAACTGTTTGCCAAGAGAGTTTGATGTCTTTGGAGAAGAAGCTCTACATGAACATGGAGTTTTGTGAGGCAGGGAAATAGTCAGGAGAAAAAACATCCTAGTGTCTCACCAGGGAAGAAGTTAGGAGATCTGCTGTCATCCATCTTTCACATTGAATGATGGAAGCTGGTAGAAACACTAGGAAATAGAACATTAGCCCCATTGCTTCTTTTGTTCAGGGGAACAATGACTTTTAGATGCAATTAAAGGCTCAAGTCTGGAAAGTTCAGCCTGGCTTGTGTACTTGTCTTGTGTTTCAGTGGACACGGAGCGTTGTGCCTGTAGCATAACTCCACTAAATGCGGTATTCTTTAAAAATTACATAAACACACTTTTTAATTTGAAGTTGAATTTTTGAGTAGACTGTAGGCTCTTCGACACATTATTATTATTGTTAATTCACTTCTAATCCAGTATATTACAAGGAGAAGCCTGTGAGGAGATTGAAACATGATGCAAAAGGTGCTAATTTGATAATGAACAGCCAGCCACAGTATGCCTTCTGTGCATTTTTCTCCTATAATTCCTCTTGATCCCTTGGAATATCACATGCCAAATGAAGCAGCCAAATTAATTCTAATTCCCTGATTCCCCTTGTTGTGAGATTTTTATGTTGGTCTTCTCAGAAAAAATAACTGTAGCTCGTTTGGGTTCTGTAGCACTGAGAGCCTCCCGATGCAGTGGGTGGATCAGAAGAGCATTTGCTTGGCTGCATGTGCTGTCCAGGCTGCTATAAAAACATGCCAGGCCCTTGGGTTTTCAGTGTTTTTGAGCAAATCACACAGGCTCTGCACCCCAGGTGGCAACACTCCCTTCAGCTTCACATATTAAAATGAAGGTCTTGTCAGATGGGGTATAGAAAAATTCTGTCTCTAGGTGTATATTTTAGCAACACAGAAAATGTAGTCCTGCTTAATTTGTCACTATCTAGCTTCTAGTGAGCTGTCAGGACAATCTGCATTAGAGTAAAATTCAGAATCTGGATAGTAACTAAAACTCTTTAATAGGTGCCTCCTCTAAAGTGTAAATAGAGGGAAATCCAACAAAAAGTGCAGGGAAAACTCTTATGTTCCCTTCCAGAGAAGAAGAGTTGTTGCTGGCAGAATTCAGCAAGGGTCTCTTGCTCCTCAAAATCTGTTACTTGGGTCACTGGAAATGACTGAAATACAGTAGCCTCAGGAAATGAAGGAGATGTCTCTTCAATACTACTTTGGGGAAAGACCTTGAATTAAAAGACATCAAAAATATGGTGGTGTGAAGCGTTCTTCTCAAGGAATATCAAAGTAGTATAAAAGCTACCCAGGTGTAGCATATTCACCAAATATCTTCAGTCTCTGAGCATCTCTGGCCATCCCCTTCAATCTCTGAGTGTCCTTGAGCACAAAGGGGTATCTACTCGATACCACTTAAATTAGACTCTTCACCTTGCCATCTTTCAGCAAATCAGAAGGATTTTCTGGTGGGAGTGGGAATGCGTCTTCATAGTTCCATGCAACTCTATTTGCTGATGATTAATGCATTTCTGGGAGCTTGTGAATGAATCTATAGGGATTTTATCTGCATGTATGTAAAATGCCTCCTTTATTTTCTTGGGAATAATGCTTGATATCGTATAAGACTACACAACATTTATAAGCGTTGTGTAAGAAGTCACATTCTTTGTAAACATTTTCATTGCATATTGAGTTTGCAAGTGGGACACTGAGATGATGTAGCCAAAAGCATGCCTTGAAGTCATTGTCAGAGTAGTGTGGACCTCAATAAGATCAAATCAGCTGCAAAGACTTCAAGCTTCTGGATCTTCTATTCAAACCAATCAGTGAATCCCCTTAAAGGCTCACCGGCCTTCTTTATGATCAGTCTTTTAAATACATTCATTGTAATAAACCCATGGCAAATGAAAGAAGGGCTGAGATAAAGGGGAATGCATGATATGGTCTGAGGAGATGGCAACAAAGAGTGTGAAGTGCTGCCTTTTGTTCCTGAATGCACTCCTTGATTTTGTATCAACGCAGCTGTAATGAACGGTCTTGCAAAACAGCCTTGGCATGAAATTAAATGACTGGGGTTTTCTTCCAAGGACATCTCTTCCAAGGACTCCAGGACATCAGTAATATTCTGTGCGGTAGGTGCTGAAAAACACAATAACATGACAATTTTATTTTTTTTCAGAACTGCTACCATTTAGTGATAAATACGAACTCATATTTTTCCCCCTAAATACCAGACATACTTCCATTGGCTATAATCACGGCTTCAGTCAAGTTAGATCAGAGCCTCCCTTGACCTCAGCAAGACATGTTCAGTCTTTGAATATGTTTTACCCATTGAAACCTCCGATCTGAAAATGGTCCCCATGATGTGATTGATATTTAACGAGAAGTCAAAGGGGCAATAGCTGTTGCCTGTTATCAAGCAGTTCTATGGCCAAACTTTAACAAACCCAGCCAGCACAAAGCAAGTTTTGTGCAGTCTGGATGCAATCCATCTGATGATTTCCGTTTCAAATTCTGATGTATCTTGCAGCTTTTCTTATTACGGACTTGAGAAAGAATGAAAAATAACCACAGGCCTAAAGATGCAAGACTCCACCATGTGTCAGCTTGAACAAAAATTCAGACCATATTGCTCAGTTGGTTCTCACCTCAAAGGATGGAGGCCCCACAGTTTCTCCAGGCTTACTTATCTCATAGCATAAACTAATTTTCCCTATATCCAGATGAATCTTTTCTTGTTTCACTTTATAATCACTGTTTCTCCTTCTCCCACCACGTAGCTCAGCAAGCAGCTTGGCTCCATCCTCCTAGTAACTTCCTCTTATGTATTGGAAGCTGCTGCAAGGCTCATGCTGAGCGTCCAGGCTGAACAACCCAGCTCTTTCAGCCAGTCCTCGTATGCCCCTAACCATCTTGGTGGCCTCCGCTGGACTCCCTGAAGTGTGTCAACATCCTTCTTTTGTTGGGGGTGTAACTGGATGCAGTATTCCAGATGTGATCGCACAAATGCTGAGGAAAGGGAAAAAAAACCCACATTTCTAAAATACTTATTTTCGCTTACTCTCACCACTTTTTTTTTCCTAGATTCAGATAGCTTTGTCTTCTCTTTCTTGTGGAGGAAATTCATGATCTAGTGTGCATTTACCCAACCCTGAGTGCATCCCTGCTTTTATCCTGATTACATTTTTGCACTCATTTTGTTGACTTCTCTTGCCACTGTTTTATCGTTCTTAAATTTTCTCTTGTCCTCTAGGTATTTTCCTTCTGGTTGCTGATTATGTTTCCATGGCCTTTCTGTATCAACCTTTAAGCTACCTCTGTACATCTGAAATAGTAGATTTAGAGTAGCTGCAGTCATTGCTAAAGTATGAACCATTCTCTGCTTTCCAACAATCTTGATTATTTGCTTGAGTATTTACTCCCTAATTTTAAACTTTCTAAATGTCTTTCAGCAACCAGCATCCAAATCTCCACATTCTCAATATGTTGAGAATATAAATAATCATCTCTTATTTCCTCTCCAAATCCCTCAGTCTCAATGATATCTTGCGGAAAGAGTCCCATGTGGAGTAGGATGTGGAAAATATCAAGTTTCCTGATGAAAGCGGGAAGCTGAGAAGAGAGATCTCCAGTTTACTGCTTAGCAGAAGGCTTGGGGATTGCAGGTCCTAAGCAGACATGGGGGTTTGAAGTACTATGATTTCTTTCCCCCCAAACACTGCAGAAACAGACAGGAAAGTAATTAAGCCTAGCATGTTTTAATTACTTTTTCCATTTTTTAATTTTTTCTGAACTTCAGGGGTGCTGGCATCCAATGTAATAAAAGAGAATAACTTGTTCAGCAACCCATCCTCTTCCATTTTTTTCAGTCATGGTACACAGATGAGAAGGTAACTTGCTGAGATCATGTTCATTACTTTTCTACTTAGCTAAATTAAATATATAATACATTTCTAAAGTTTAGTTGAACATGGCTGTAATAATAGCCTCAGGGTTACAAGAATATCTCACTAAACAAAGAGATTCTTCATTTGTTAAGCTCTCTATAGATGCATTTTTAGACTTGCAGGGTCTTAGTTAAAGTAGCAGCTGCAGTCAGAGAAATGTATTTGGCTGGTAGAACTGGGTGTTGACCTGTCTTTTCCATGATTTGTCTGATTTTCAGGAGCTTAGCCCAGCAGGAGCTGGTGGGAACATGCTGGACAGGAAAATGGCAGAACTCAGTGATGAGTTTTGAGTTATGTATTTTTCAGTGAACTGGGCTCTCATATATCAACTTAGCCTGAAGAGCCTGAAGACACTTTTGGTTGCTATGTCCTGGCCCCACAGAATCATGCCCTATGTCTATTATTATTCAATTGAATCCATTATTGTTAATTGCATTTTGCACTGAGCAAAGGAAACTGTCTGGCAAAGACTGTTTACTAAGTTAATATTCTGCTCTCAAGCTCCATATCCCTTTGGTTTTCCGTTTGGAAGATGATAATAAAGAAGCTTGCCAAAGCTTGAGATCTGCATCTGAAAGGCTTTCAAATAAGTTGAATAGTGGTTGAATATATACCTATTGGTACTGCTGCCAAGGGATGATGCAAGTGGAGGACTGGTAGCTTCATATATGTTCTGAGCATGTTTTTTTCTTTAAAAAGTTCCCAGTTATTGGCTCATTCCTCTACCATTTTGTCTCATCTTCCACCATCTTGTCTCACAAATGCCAGAAGCAGGAAGGGGAATGCTAACTAATGGGAAACGAAGGCAAGGAAACAAAAAGAGGTTAATTAGAGAGTAGGAGAAGCAAGTGGATGTTTTTGTTCCATTTTCTCTTTTCAAAGTAGGACACTTGTTAAAGTGTCTAACAAGGAGCAAGTGGAGAAGAGAGCCTCCCTTCTTTCCTTTCACTATTCTGCTCCAAAGTTGGAGTGGCAGCCGGAGAGCAGCACTTACCTCCCTCTGTTCTTCCCTCTTTTTTGTACCCCCATTTGTCATCACCAGGGAAAAGAAGAATAAAGAACGAAAGAATGGATGAAAAGCCAGTGGTGATCACAGAGGGATGGAACTTCCGAACTGCACCTGCCAGACCAGATATCATAAACACCGGTTTCATCTTCCTCTCCAGTTCGGGCTAACAAAACACATACGCAGAGATGGAGTCAAGTTATGCGCCTGCAAAGCCTTTGATTAAGTTTCTAGCATCTCCTAGCCAGAAAACTGATTCTTCTCTTTCTTTCCTGCTGTTTCAACACCTTCAGCCCTCAGCGACCAAAATAGCTGCCAACAGCCCTGTGTTTTACTTTTTCCCTAGAAATTGCCCAGGAGGAACTTGCCTGTTGTATCCCTAGGCGAGGAGCTTGGCAGAGATTATGAGCATGAGAAGAGGGAAAGGCAAAGACCTTGGTGAAGATGTGTTCTGAAAAAAAGTTTGGAAAAGCCTTTTAGGGATCTAAGGGCAATAAACACCTTGAGGCTTAGGCATGTGTCGGAAGGGAGGACAACGCATCAATATCTTCCAGGCTCTTATCCTCTCCACCTGCTTGCCCTGCTGCACACACACATCTGCTCTTTCCCTGCTGCTGCAAGGGGATAAGGAATGAATTCCAAGGATCTAAGCACAGTGTTTACTTCTTGCAGACCAATAGAATTGCTTTTCCACTTCCGTTGTGTCTTACTGTGGTAAAGACTCAATCATTAGTGATGTTGATGCTACGCCAATGCAACCAGCAGCTTGTGAACCTGAAATATGGAAGATCTCCAAAAGGGCAGGTTAATGTTGCTGTTGCAAACGCTTCAGGAAAATGGGGGTCCTCCTTACAAGCAAACTGTTTTCATTTCATCCCTCTTCTGCAATCTCACTCTATTTTTTATGGTCTAGCAAAGCATTTTGACAAGACAGATTAGATAATAGTTCAGATTTTTCTTTACGTTGTTTCCTTTGCAAACTGCCTTATCCAGCTGTTTTTCCCAAAACATTTGCACAACTGGGTTATTGCTAAAAAGTCTGTCCTAACCCAGAGTCTTTCGCAAACTCACAGAGCGTGTGTAGTAAATTGTCTGGCATGTTTCTTGTTTGTGTTTAGGATGTCCCCATCGTGACAAAGGTCATTGTCCTGTAGTCTCTTTATAATAAATGCATTTGGGGGAAGTATGTGATATATGCTGCATTTCTTAATATTTAGTCTAGAACCATGGAGAACGTCTGGTTTAGCCTCATCCTGTGTAAATACTCACTCTGCATTAGAGTCATATCAGGATGAAGTATGTGGGACGCAGTATATGGAGAAGACCATATGGTAAAGGCCCTGTCACTGAGCTGTTTATTAAAGATGGAGCTATGGAAATCAAGGGCCCTATCCTCCTTCCACATCAATTTGACACCACTGAAATTTCCCTGTCTTCAGTGAAACCGTTCATGATTTACACTATTTAACTGAAAGGAGGATGGGTTTCATAATCTCTCCCGAGATCTCCACAACTCCATTAAGTTGTCTCAGAAAGCAAAATACTATATAGGTAGGAACTTGTGCATATAGAATTTGCAGGTGGATACCTTCACACCTTCCCTCTGTTCAAAATGTGATTCAATAGGTAAGGTATGCAGACACCAGGCCCCCTCCTTGAAAAATCTACACAGCACAAATGCTTCCTTTTGACTCATATGAACAGGTCATCTTGTGGCTCCTGGAGATCTCGGACTGAGATGCCTTTCAGAGCCTCCTCCCTGTGTCCTAAGGACGTCATTCAGCAAGCTACTCTGGCATGTGCTTTTTAGCCATAATCTCAGATGAATTCCTAGGTACCTTAGCTGCTTGGCAGGCTCAAGCAAGGTAAATTGAACCATCAGGTGAGGGATTCTACTCAATCTGAATGTTCAGGATTGCATATGACTTTGAGAAGACAAAATATATATACACATATATTACAGCAGACTCTATCTCTTTGCCTCCCTGTAGATCAGTTAGAAGCTTGATGTCGTCCTGCTTTCAGTGGAGTTAATTTCTGGCTGTCTTTAGTGTTAACAGGAGGATAGAAAATCCTGCTGACTTGTTCCCATGTAGCCCAGTCTTAAACCACAGACATAAGTGGCAGCCAAGACACCAATAAAAGATGCTTAGTGGGATGGTGTGAGCAAAAGAGCTATATTAATCTCAGGCTTGCTGATATCTGTGTATGACCTAGATAGATAATATGTTGCACCAAATTCAAAGGTATTGGAGCACTGCTTGAGCCTTGGTAAAGGCTTAAAGCTTGCCTGTGATGAAGGTATTATTTATACTTTACAGATATTTAATACAGCACATAGATTAATTGATTTTTCCAGTAGGCAAGAACACAACCCGGGTGACTAGCTTCATATTCCTATCCTATAATCATAAGGGCACTAAATACATTGCCGTTAGATTAGGTGATATGTAAAATAGGCCCCTCTATGATGTTCTTCAGCTGCATGCGCTTGTTAATGCTACGCTGGCACTGCTGTAGAGACTGCTTATTTCACAGCCACCAAAACAACCCCAGAAAGCTGCACCGACGCAGTTTAAATATTCAAAATAAATCATGAGTTTCTGTCATGTGGAAACAAAAAACTAATGATACAGTGAAAGGCTGCATTTCCATAAGTCTGAGTCGCATCTCCATATTCCCTATTTGTAAGTCAATGGGAGCCGGGTGGCTAAGTGCCATGCGGCTCGGAAAGCACAAAGGCAGCCCACCTCCTTGCTGGCAGCGCCGCTCCGTCCTCCAGCCAAGGAATCACCTCTGTGATTCGCATTTGATTTCCTCGCTAACCTGGATGAAAGCTGGAGCCAAGCTGTGGGAGATGCGTTAACGGGATCTGAATATTTAACAGGTTTGTTCCCGAGTTGGACATGATGCAGCTTGCTTTGCACGCGTAGGAGAAGGGAGTCAAGCCATTCCAACAAGTCCATCAGCTATTAACTTACCTGGAGAAGGAGATTTTTAACCCCAAAAGCATCTTCTGATGAGCTTCAGGTCAATGATTCACAATGTGTTCACATTTTTTTTCCATTTTTGGCCAGCAAGTTGGCCAAAAACCTGCCTGGACAGTGGGATACTGCCTGCTATAAACAGATGGTTAGACAATAGCACGACTGCTTGGGTGGATCTCTAGCAAATATAATGGGTTTTGTCCCACTGGAGTCCCTTCTGTAAAACACAAGCAGTATGTAGATAACCAAGCTAAACACAGAATTAGATTCTATTCACTGCAATATCTAGGTAACGTCAGTCTGGTTTCTTGAAGGTACACGCTGAACTTGGTTATTTTTTTATTCATTAAAAAGAAAATCAATTTCTGACTCTGCTGATTTCTCCAACGCCATATGATTAAAAAAAAGAAAAAAAAAATGTTCAAAGCTTTTTCTGCTGTTCCTGGTATTTTGAATGTCTGTTCAACAAGGGAGAAATACGTTAAATCCCTCTCGCCTCAGTGAGATCAGAGTGAGGTTTAACCAGCCCCAGCAGAAGGGTTCAATGACATGGACCTTGTTGTAGTTTTACACTCTGTCTAGTTGTAGGAGAAAATAGAAAAATCAACAATGTGAAAAATCAAGGTTTGTGAAATACACAAACAGGCAAAGAAATACTTAGTTTTAGCTAGTTTACTAAGAAATTAGGCTCATGTGACTGTGCTGCTGTTTTTGTCAGCATTCTACTTCTCTTTTTGTCCCTGTGTCCCCATTAACGTAGCAGCTCTTGGTCAAATAGAGGTCTCAAAGTCATTCAGGTGCCTCATTGGTGACTTCCAAATAGTTTTAGCAGGGGAGACTCGAGAAGATCTCAGCACTTGCAGGACAGCAGAGGGTGATCTCAAGGGAGACACAAAACTGCAGCTTCCGCTGGAGTCTGCACCTTTCTATAGACACCTTTGATAATTAATGACAAGACCTAGATCCTGAGGAAAATGGGTTTCTATAAGTTTGCTATTCAAATCTGCTCCTCTGGTCCCAGTCCTGCCCAGGCATCTGCCTGGCTCAGCCTCGTGCTGCTGTGGATATGATGGCAGGATAAAAGCCATCAGATTTCTGTTAATGCTTTGGTTTTGACTTTTGTGAAACAAATGTTTGATTCCTTCCCAAGGGTCTGAGCGTTCTGAGTGGCAGTGAATTAATCTTTGTTTAAATGCTTTGAGGTCCCAGGAGCTACAAAACCGGGCAACCTTTCCATTCATAATGTAGGGCCCATGACTCAAAACACCCTTCTTTTCCATCCATTTACTGATTCAGCGTCGTCACATTTGCAGAGTCAACATGTATTTGCAAAATAACTTGAGTGACAGTCGGCAATCAGCACTGCTACGGACTTTCAGGCTAGCAATTAGGGAATTATTAGCATTTAGTCATTAATGTTGTTTGTGGTTACTGTTGTGGGTTCTTTTCCCCCCACAGTTAATTCAGCAGATGTAAAAACAACAAGTGTTTAGCCATCAGAAAGGGAATTCGAGGCTTCTGCCTGAAAATCTGCATGGTGGCTTCAGCTTTCTGAGAGCGATTAAGCTCACTTGTTGGAGTGATGCTGTATTAGCATGGCACAAGGCCTGCCTCTTCTAAGGCCCCTTGTAGGGCCACAAAAGATTAAAAGAAAGCTGGAGAGAGGGCAATTCCACTGCATTGGAGCCGGGCTCCTTCATTCATTATTCAAGTGGCTGTGCTGCCCGTGAAATTTTCAAGCAGTGATTTCCTGAGGAAAAAAACAATCCTTTTAGCTTTACTTTTTTTTTTTTTATTTATTTATTTTTATTTAATATAAAACCTACAGCCTTGTTTTTCTTGATTTTAAAGCTTAAATGCATGCTTCCCTGCTTCTTTGGAATGAAGCATGTGTTACTCTAAAACACTTCTCCGGTGCGTTTGGAGCTGATCAGAGCTATCGTTAATTTGCCCATTTTTAATTTTGCTTCCAGTGCTGAGGCTTTTTGCTACTAAGGGTTAAGTGAGCAAGGAAGTTCACCTTGAGGAACAGGAGACCTACCTTCTGAGCCAAAGATGGGTTCAGCAACCAAGGGGGACAGCATTAATTGCAGCCTTGACGGGAGTAGGGGTGCAGTGGCCTTGTGCATTTATCTATTAATAAAACCTGCAGCCAGTCCTACTGTCTATGAAGGTGCCCTAAGGCATTTTGATCCCACTGGGGGACAGGACATTGCTGCTACTGGTGAGGAAGATCTGAGGAGGTTGGTTCTCTCCTGCACAGTTGAGGATTTGTAAGATTTGTTGTTACATGAATGCCATTCATTCTGGGCCATACAGGAGGCTTGATTTTTGGCCAGGCGTTCAGAGCACCGGTGGGTTCAGCACCGGTGGGTTCATCTTTGAGGTTGGCAGCACACATGGAAATGCCGGCATGGGTTCCAAGGAGAAGATGCGTTGGGCATGAAGCTGCCTGTCCCCACCTTTCATACTCCATTTGGGCTCTACCAGCTTGTTTCATGTCAAATGGTGGGAGGAAACCAGCTTCTCCCAGCAGACATTCTGGTGTTTGCTTCAGAAATCCTTGTCTTCATATAGATGCTGTTTAGGGCTGAGGTGGTGCCAGAGTTTGGCTGGTAGGGATGCATGTTAATGGCTTCCCTGAAGCACTAAGATCAGGAGCATCTCCACAATACCCAAACGTGTCCACATCTTTCAGTTGGATGGATGATGTGGTGAATTGGAAGCCCCAACTCCCATCCGGGATTGGGACGTGGACACCCAGTCCAATTTGACCAAGGTCATGGGATTTCCCAAGTGAGGGATCCCCTGTCCTGCTGTTACCCTGAGGCAAACTAGTGCCATCAAAATCTCAAGGAAAGATAAGGAAGAAAGAACGATATGAGAAAACACATTCCAAAGCCTGGAAGGATTGAAAGCTTTCCACGAGGCTCAAATGGTGCTGTTGGGCCCATTTTAGAAAAGATGTGTAAGCACATGATTAACTTTAAATGTGTGCTGTGATCCCACAGAAGTCTTTAAGGTCTTAAAGATGCCCTAATGCCAAGAGATTTCCTCTGAAATCGGTATAACAACTTGCATCTTCCTGAATCAGGACTCAGATGTTCTGTTGTTTGGGAGTCTGAAACTGCAAGGTCACACGTGGCTATTTGCACCTCTGTATTAGAAGCCAGACGTAGGATCCCTTAAGAATATTTATTTTCATTCTCATTTAATGGAAAACATTTACTAAGGGAAAACAAGAATTAAATAGGCTCTGAAGTGCTTAATAGATTTGCCTGTGATTTGGGTCCCTTATGCATTTCTTTTTGTTCCTGCAAGCCTCAGGGAACTTGTGGTGGCCACTTCCATTGCTCCTGTCACCAGGCTCCAGGTTTTATGGGAGTGATTTTCTTTTTTTGCACTCTTCTTCATATAAGCAGCCCACCCTGGTCATAAATATAACTGTGGGTATGGTAATAGGCATGTTTAACATTTGAATGGGGGAAGCTTTTTATTCCATTTAGGCACTTTCCATCTTTCTGCTCCCTAACGCACAGTGTTATCACCGATCTCCTCAGGCAGTCCAGGAGCTGCATATCTGAAGAATGCAATATTTACCTCAAAATAAGTGCTGAACTTGAAACCATTAGCTCCGCAGCCACTTGCACAAGCTGATGAGATGGCTTTGAGCCTATATAATGAAGGGATAAAATATTCCACCAGGTTTGCAGAGGGTTATTTTCTGAACATGAATGCAGATGGGCCATTATTCCAGCTGCTTTTAGAGGAGCAAAGCCAACTAAAATTACAGTGTAAACAAGTATTCTCCTTAACTTTATTTAAATGCACCCCTGATGGTTATTAAAACTTTACTTTAAAATTGCCAGCCTACATGCTTACTTTTCTGTTTGTTTGTTTTTCACCGAACTTGGAAGAGAAAGGGGTAATAAACAAACAACAGATAAATAAAACCAAAGTACCATTTCTTGGTGCTTTATAGGCAGCTTCTGTCTCACACAGAGAAGTATGGATAGATAAGGAGGGTTGTGGCTCCTGTTCACCACCATTTCTGTTACAAATGAGGTGCATTTCTCTGTATTACAGGGAAATACTGCTTAAATAACTTCTGCAGACTATTTTAAAGGTGATTTTTTTTGTTGTTTTCCTCATAAGTTATTTAAAATGGCAATAAACCATAAGTTTATCGAAACTGTAGTTTTTAATTCAGCAAACATCCACAGTAATATATAGCTGCATAGTTTAGCCATTGCATAACAGACTCCTCTTTCCTTCTTTCCCCTTTTCAAAGGGTGTCCTGTTATAGGAAATTGGAGTGATAGTTTGTTAGGAACAATTTTTTTTTTCTAGAAATATGCAAGCAGAAATACAGTTTGCTCTTATTCTCCAGATCTTGATGGCAAGGCGTAAACAAAATAATTCTTTCCAAGCTCTTAGAAATACAGATTTAAAAAAAAAAAAAAAAAAGATACGAAACCTTCCTTCTCTCCCATAGTTTGGAAAAAAAACGGTGCAGACCAAAGCTTCACTGGGCTCATCTTCATAAAACTCAAGATTGAATACGATTCCCCTGGAAGCGCGGCAGACAAGGGCAAAGCAATTTGACGGCCGTGCATGCATTTTTAGCAGGTTTTTACAGCCCTGGCTATTTTGACCTCCGCAGCAGACTCGCTGCTGCAAAGACTGGCGGAGATTTATTTCTTTCCAGCTTGAAAACGTTCTCATGCAACGCGGCGCATCCGCAGCTTCGGGAAGGTCCTTGTTCGGGGGTGTTCCCTGGGCCCTGTGGAAACTACGGAGCTGGAATGGAAACAAACTGGCCCAAATAGGCCAGGAGATCCCATGGCAATGACATCCCTATCCTGAACATTTTAGGGTGCTGCACCAAGAGATACCTGTGGCAATTAGTTGTCCAGGTGCTGCTGAAAGGCAGCGAGAACTTTGTGAGATCCTGTGAAGGGACAAGCAGCCAAATGCTGCCGTTTGCTCATAAGCTTCAGTCTAGCAGAGTGGGCAGCACAGAATGGTAGCCTGAGTAAGGCTTAACATTGTAAATAGTGATTGAGCTAAGCAGCATAAATAGAAAAGCAAATGCCTTTCTGCAGCTCGTGTGTAGCTGTGTCTAATGGTAAGGCTTTGGGGGCTCTGTGAGGAATGTTTGCATCAACCCCTATCCTCTAGGACGAGGATGGCCATTTATCCCTCCCTGCTTACAAAAGAAAACAGCAGCAACCCCAACAAAATCAAGGGCTCAATGCAGGAACTTGTTTTGCATCTTCATCTTCCTCCTCCCTGGGATCGAGCACCAAACTTCTGCAAAGCAATGCAGAACAGGAGAGACCGTCCAATCTTTCTGACTCTCCCATTTCCTCCTCCAGTGGAAAATCTGCCTTCCATTTAAATGATCCCAGCATTTATTCCTTAAAAAAAAAAATAAAGTGTGGAAGTATGGAAGTAAAATGTATGAAAATGAGAAAAATAGATGAAGTGTATTTTCTGTGCGTACAGAGCAGAGTCCATCCTATCCCATTTATCCAGGGAGCTCCACTTTGGAAAGCGCAGATGAATTCAAGAGGAGGGAGGATGACAGGAGACCTTTTCTCCTCCCGTTTGCTGGCACATGTGTCCCACATCAGGGCAGTGATGCTTCAGTGCTCCGCAGCCGGGGTGCTCTTGTCCCGCGTTGCTCCTGCAAGGGGTTGCATCGTGCCTCGCGCGAGTGCCGCTGCTGGAATTGCAGCGTGCAGGTACCAGGGAAAGCCAAAACGCAAGCCCAGGCTTTAACCACACGCGTCTGACAGCAGCTTATTAAACCTGCAGCCATCGGGGAAGACAAGGTGAGCGTGTGGGTGAAAAAGAGGTTGTTTTTCCCAGCAAGAAGGAAATGTCTTTTCTGCTAAGTGGGAGAGGACAAGGTGGAGGAAATGATTCCTGGATTTGGGGCTTCTCTTTCAGGTTTCAGTTATCAGTTGCCAATAGGGTCTCTCTGATTTAAATTTCCATCAGGCTCATCAGCCCAAATATTTGCACATGCTAATATGTTCAGCTGAGGCCCCTTGATCTGTCATAGTCCTGTGAATCGTGCTTTATGTTGGCTTACTCTTTGGGACAGATTGCCTACTTTAGTGTTTGTTATTAAAAGATAATATTGACTTAGTTTCCTTTGCACTGAGAAGCAGCCTTGTCTCTTAAAGCCTGCTTGGGCTTGTGTGTGTGCAAGACAGGCTGCTCACCAAGGCTTCTTTCCTGCTTCTCTCAATGACAACAAACATCAGCATCGTTTTCCAGGGACTACTTAGCGTCCTGTATCCCCTTGTCATGTCACATCTCCAGGATTTCAGCCCGATATCCAGAAGCTGCATGAATTAGGGGCCTCCAGGAGGAGCTGGCTGGCTCCTGCTCCTCCTGGCTCTATCTGTGTCCTGCAACCTTCTCAATTCAAGGGTCTGGGGCTTTTCTGTTGACCTTCTCCTGCTCCCAGAAATGCTGGACAGCCCTGAAGCCTCCTCAGATTGATTGCAGACAGGCGGAAAATGTACTTGGTACCTAAAGTTTTTGTTAAAACTGTGATATTTCACTTTTTTTTTCTTTATATTTCATCCTTGTGGAGCAGTTCACTTCGCTCATGGTGCTTTGCCCCATATCCTGCCTTTCCTTCTTCTGTGGAAATCAGGAGGGTTCATTAACTTGAAAGCAAACTAGTAGGAAATTGCACAATTTCTATTCACATATCAAAGAAGAAAGTCCACACTCCCTTCTCCTTTAAAACAGAGATTCTGAAACTGAGTCGCTTGGTCTGCGTAGGAGGGAATTTCATTAAGCGAGATAGCACAGAAATTCCTCAATAACAGTAAGAACATCCACTTCCTTTAGCTCAAAAAATACCCCCTACACATGTTTAGACAGATAGCATGGAGAGGTCATATTTGCCTCTCGTCCATCAGTTTGCTTTTCCCGGGATACTGCAGTGGTTCTTGTTTTGGAAAAATCAGCCCCCATTCTTCAACTTCTTTCCCCTACTCTGTTGGAAAAGCAGCCTGGAGAATAGCAGTACAGATTGCTGTGCTTCACTGGGTGCAGGAAATAAATAACTCGTCTCCTGCCCCCATTACTTATCCTCGCTGCGCGTTTTCAGGCTCCCTCCTATAAAAAAGGGAGCTAATTTATAATCATGTTGTTTGCCGGGCGTGTTTGTTCACATCTGTCTGTCGGCAAGTTTTTATAAATCAATTAGCCCCAGACAGACACACTTGGTAGCTTTCTCTGTTCCCACAGATGTCACTTACTCATCAGGAGGAAAAAAAAAGGAAAATGTAAGAAAATAAAGGAAAAAAGGAAAGAAAAACACTAGCCTTTGCTGACGCCTGATTTGGACGCACTTTAAAAACAATTAGGGATGTTTGCTGCACATGTGCATCCAAAGTGCTGCAGTTACCTGGCAACTCAGAGGAAAAAACATGCTGAGAAGCCAGATACCTGAGCATGGTACTGCACCTTGTTGCGTAGAGGCTCATGTATACATATATATGCTTCTATATCTCTGAGGAGATCTTGAAGATCACATCTTGAAGAATAAGGACTGCTGGAATTCGCTTGGGGATGGGTTGGCTTTGGAGTAAGTGAATTACTGTATTGCCATTTTTCCTGAGTATGAAGTTAGGTGTAGCAGAACTGAGAAAAAATAATAAAAAAGGAAAATGAAAAAGCATCATGTATGAGATGGGGAGAGATTTGGGGAAGCCACGGTGTGGGCAGAGCAGCTGCAGCAGGACATCGCGGTCAGGATTGACGAGGAGCATTGAAGTGACAGGTAGAGCCTAAAGGCATTGCTGCTTTGCTGTTCCTCCAGCTTCACCCATTGGCTTGACGCATGGTAGTAGTATATTTGGTGATTACTCAGTGTGTGCACTCCCTGATTGATCTGTTTGGTTAGGATGCACTAGCTATGAAAACCCCAGGCTGGTCATTCAGCTCCCTTTTCTCCTTGTGGCAGAAGACAGCAGGAGTGGGCATGGACAAGGGACAATTTTATACTTGGCTCTTGGACCATGGACAAGTCGCTGGTACACTTTGTGCTCCTGTTTGCATCTCTACTGTAGTAGGAAGAAGGAAATCTGCATTAAAAACTTGTATTCTTGAGTGTAGGTAGAGGTGTGCAGCTTGAAGCGAATGGCGAAGGCTGAGACGTGATGAAGAGGAGGACAGAGAGCAAGTGAAACCAAGAATGACTTGATGAAGGATGAAGGTGTGAGTTGCAGAAGAGAGACATAAAAAGGGCATGAGAAGAGGAGAGGCAGCCCTGTCCACCATAACTGTGCGATTGAGAAGTTTGCAACTCTTGCCCAACAGTTAGGAGAAAGGAAAAAAGGACAAAAATATATAGGCAGTAGATAGATACAATGTGGAATGCTGACTCCAGACCAAGCACACAGCCAGACTATGAAGCTTGGGCCATTGCATGATACAAGGAAAGGGAGGTTGTGGTCATTTCTACATGCTCATTTCCCTCATTTTGCAGACTGTAAATTCCCTCACCTTGAAGCTGCTGCTTTATTTCCCATAGACCAGTGGAGGGGTTAATCTTTAATACCTTGCAGTAATAAAACTGTTTTAATTAGCATTAGCTGGGAATGACAAGACTACAAGTAATTAAGTTACACTGGGATCTAGTTGGAATGAAATTGATACCAGGGGATAGCATAAACATAAATCAGCATTTAAATAAACTGAAATCAGATTGCTGTAATTAAAAGGAAAATCCATTGGCATTAAGACTTAAAAATAACAGATACAGATATAATAAACACACCAAAGGAGGGGGAGACCAAGAGGCTGGAAAAATGTAAATTATTCCCCCACACACAATCTGCCGAAAAAGACAAGAAGACAACAGATCACTACTTGGTTAGCACAAAAAAATGCAATTACACAAACATGGGAGAGAAGTTAGAAGGGAGAGTGAGGATTATGAGTGCCCATGCAGGAATTAACATTAACATTAACCTGATGCATTGCAAGGGAGTCCTACTTCTAAAAGCAATTACGAGCTACAGAATCCATTTGGAATCCACAGTCATAGGACAAAGAGGGAGGAATGGGTTTCGAAGGGAGTGATTACTCGCCCAGTGCTGGGAAAGGCGTGTGGTCAGAAGCCAGCAGCAGGCTCCTGTGTTTTATCATGCTGCAGGAAGAGCAAGCCAGCATATGCCTAGCAACTCATAGCCTTCTCTTTAGACAGATTACTACTAGCAGAGATGGTGTTTTTGTATGGTTAAAAATTGTTCATTATAGGAATCATGTATTGTCTGTAAACTTTGCAGTAATTAAGGTGTACTAGATGAAAATCCCTTTTCTTGTTGTTTTATTGTTGTTTAGTTGCTTTTTTTTTTTTTAATGAGACAATAATCTCCTTTCAGAGAAGATACAGGATTTGGAGGAATTGATGTAGGAAGGAAGATCAAGAGAAATCTTTATGAAGGAACTGCGGATTAACTGTGACCTCTCAGGTAGGGATACCCTGAGTTGTGAATAACTTGCTGAAAGGTTAACGGAGCAGCCACAGGAACATCAGTAAACATGGTTTTATATTGTTGATCCCTAGCTCTTTTAGAGACAGATCCTGCCTTTGAATGAGGGGTCATCAGAGATGAAGCTGTAAAGGCCAGAGCAGATCAATGTGAGAAGGGAGCAATGCTGAACAACGTTGTTTATAGACCATACAACCGAAAGGGTAGAGCAGGGATGTGTCTGCATCTACAGCCGTGCTGGTTACCATTAGAGTTGGGCTGGGGACAGGAATTTTCTACACAGATGGATTTGCTAATGTGCTGGTGTCTTGCACACCACTGGAAAACCCAACACAACCCAACTGTTCCTCACTTATTGCACCACATCCCTGATATACAGGTGCTCCAAATAAGTCTGATGTCTATTAAATGTATTGGGCTGATAGCGGCCTAGACAAAGTATGCAGGGAATGGCAGGGGTATCCTAGATCAGTTACCTTCCCTCTGCATGCGAGGAAGAATTGATCTGTGCTAGGCACAGAAGGCATTCAGCTGGGATTTCCAACTGTTTTATTGGCATAGAATTGTTTATATTGAAAGAGAGCTTTGGAGGTTATTTGATCCAACCCTTTCCCCTAGTCGGGGCTCCTTTTTCAGACCCATAGTGGATGTTTGGAATCCTAAATAAACAAGTCTTCAGATTATATCTGCTAAAGAAATATCCTGTGTAGGAAAAGGAGGCATCTGCAGGGAAATTGCTGAGGTAAAGATGAACTGATTTATTTAAACTGATGTGAAAAGATATGTACATGCTCCTAATGGGGTTCAGAATTAGTTTAATTTATTTAAGGTATTTAAGAACCATGTTAAGTTGAAGAAGGAGCAGAGATTTCTGAGCTGCTATGAGAAGATGATAAGACAGAGGTGAACAAAGGCAAAGTTGTGAGTTTTAAAATTGAGGCCTAAGGAGACAGGGTTGTAGAAGAGGGAAAATAAATTATTTGACAGTGCCACAGACTGATTTTCTCTGGTGTACACTACCATAAAAATGGTGAAATCAGTGGATTTTATAGAAGCAAACAGTATTGAGGACATTGTAGTCACTAGGATTTTTTGCCATTATCTTAATGGTCTGAGGTTCCAGTTCTTGTATTTAATAATCAGAAATATCATTTTACTGAATAGCAACAGAGCAATTAAGCATTAGATGTCACTTACACACTGTTGATCCTAATATTTAGGCCAGGATAATTCACTTTAATAATGGTGTTGTCACTTGCAGAGAAAGAGTCAGGATCAAACAAGCGAATTAAGAGAATAAGTTTTTGAAACAAATGAAGCCAACTTTATTCAACCTTACTTAACCACATTCACCTCCTCAAACTAAATTACTGCTTGTAACTAACTCAGACTTGCTGGTTTCATATTGGAAGGTCTAAAACCTGCTCCCTAGGTCAGTGGACTTTTCTAGCATCTTTCAGCCCCTGAATAGAAGGAAGAAATAATTTGATATGGCTTTTCTCTTCTTTTCTTTTCTTTTCTTTTCTTTTCTTTTCTTTTCTTTTCTTTTCTTTTCTTTTCTTTTCTTTTCTTTTCTTTTCTTTTCTTTTCTTTTCTT